>JAUMHR010000060.1:11736119-11746437 GCA_032361145.1 Enteromius fasciolatus | reverse complement strand
AAGCTCTCCAAATCTTTCTCTCACTTTTCCGTTTTTGTTGAGTAACATGCCTCTCTCTCTCTCTCTCTCTCTCTCTCGTTCTCAGCAGCAGCAATTGGGGAATAAACAGCTGGCTTTCCAGCAGCAGCTGATTCAGATGCAACAACTACAGCAGCAACACATTCTGAATCTACAAAGACAGGGCCTGGTGAACCTACAGCCGGGCCAAGGAGCAGTACCCATTCAGAGCCTGCAGCAAGGTACACTAATGCAATCAGAATACTCTTTTTCATCACTATTTAAGCTGACTTAACAACATGTGTTTTCTTTATTTAGTTTAGATTTTATTTATTTCCACTTAATAAGTTTAGTGCTTTAGTTTAAACTAATTTCATTTTAATTTTATGATTTTCACCTACTGGTTATATATATGTTGTATATATTTCAGTTGATATGCTTTGAATGTCAACACTGCATACAATAAGAAAACTTGTTTTCTTTGTTTCTTTAATTTGATATGTATTTGTACTGAACTGCCATGTTTTTGTAACTTATACTAAAAACAACTGGAAACATGTAATTGTTTAATTAGAAAAAAAATGGTAAAGATGAAAACCAGTAACTTATTTTATTTTGGATTTTGAATATTACAACTAAGTCAAAGACTAATTAATAACATGCCATATATGCACAATGTCAGAATATTTAAGTAATTAATCTAATGCATTTACTATGAAACTGTGAAGTAAGGGGCTTTTGTTGAATGTAGGATTTTTATCAGACATTTTATTGCAGATACTGACTCCCAGCTCCATTAGCTCATCAATATTGACCACAAACATCTGACTCTGTCTAGCTTCGGGTTGAGGTGCTACAACCACACGCCCCTCAACCTGGTGGTCTTTCTCTTTCACACTCTCCTCCTGTCATCAGCAGCCAGAAAAACACCACAGAGTGTCTGATTCGCTACTGTAGTGATGCCTGTTAAAGGAAAGTAGAGCTCTGTAGGAAATGCAGCGTGCTAAATAAATGCAGCATCTGTGTTCATACCCGTAGCCCGGGACCAGATGGCGGTCTCCGGCTGAGGCCAGACCTGCGTCCGCCGCCCACTTATTCTTCCTTAGTCAGCCCCAACTACACACACGTGCGCACACATACACACAATCTCAGATTACCCCGCTACTATACGCACAACGTTGAATGCTAATAAAGCTGGCTGTAAAATGAATCCCTTATTCGTCTTCCTCCAAAATTTGGCAATGAGCTATCATCTCGATCTATTAGAGCGGGATGGAGCCCCCCGGAGACTAACTACAGCCATGTCCATAGAGCCACATGTGAAGCTTGTTAACTTAATCAGCTCATAAAGAGATAAAAGCAAAGCTTGATTGTTGGTTTTGTGGAAGGCAGTCATTTGGATAATAGGTAAAATATGCCACAAAATTCACCGGGCTTTGTGCGGCGGCAGGGAGGGGGCTTATGTGTGTGCGCGCCCAAGAGTTTTACACGCTCCAGACGCACTTATCCTACAGAAGGAAATGGAGGTTTTGGATCATTTTTGAATGTATTTTTCCATTTTTCGTTGTTTTGTCAAAGGGACCCTAGCAGTAATGGATCCTGACTGCAAACTGGCCACCATTCGCCCAAATTAGACACATCAACTTTTACAGGTTCCACAGCGGTCGTAACATTGCAAGATCCTCAACAGGACAGAACAAACTGGGAACCGACTCCAGTTTCCATGCTGAAATCCCTACCACTCTTGCCGATAGGGCCTCCAAAATGATCCCAGTCTTTTATTAGAGTTCTTGACTCTCATTTTCACCCATTGCTCTTGACATCTCTGATTATTTCAGTCTTAAGAAAACATAGACTCGTCATCCGGAATCCTGAGTGGGCCTGCCACACACACACACATGCACACGGCTGCTTTTAGAAAAGTAGTCTTTTGGGGGGAAAAAAAGAGAGGGAGAGAGCATGGAACAAGACAGAGGAAGGTTCGCAGATTGATGAAAAAAAATTTTTGCGACAGCTGTAAACTTTTGGCTTTGGCATCTTTCTGGCATAGACCCTCACACCCACCCTCATTGCTTATTGCATTGTTTCAAGGGGTCTGAAGAACAATAAACTTTGGGCTCTTGGAATCCCTTCAACAAATCCTGCGACAGAGCAGAATCACGGAATTTCCCCACAATCCCTCTCTGAAAAGAAGTCCTCCATTATGACTGACCAGCCAACCATGCGCATTCTTCTGGCTAGTCATGCTTGGCTGTAGCTGCCGTTGAAAAGGATTTGTTCTCTGATCCATGGGTGGCGCCAAGCGCTGTTGTTGTTGTTTTCGTGTTTGTTTGGCATGTCCAGTCATTCCAGCAGAAAGGTTGGAGTTTCGAACCCAGGCATTAACAGACTGCTAGTCGGGATGTCTTTTGTTTCTTTGTAAGATGTGCTTAAGAGTTACAGTAAGTCATTTTAATTCCTGTCCAAAGGGCGCAACCAGATCTGACGGACTCGGCTTAATGCTTTGTGATCACCATGCCAAACTTTTCTTACTTTTTTTTTTTCAGGATTTGTGATGCGTGTAGTTAGAATAGAGGGCAGTAATGTAATGTTGCATCTTGAGCAGCCTAATTGGATATCTGCTTAGTTTAGATGATGATCAGAAAGTTTATGGTAGTCTGATCATTAGTAAAACAGTAGCGTACACATTACAATTATATATATATATATATATATATATATATATATAACCATTGAGAATTTTGGGATCAGTACGATTTTTTTTTTATTTTGCCAAATTAAAGATAAGTTACAGCTTACAAAATGACAAGTAACAAAACTTATGTTTCAAATAAATGCTATTCTTTTTAAACTTTCATTAAAGAATCCTGAAAACAAAATATATCCTAAGTGCCAAATCAGCATATTTAAAAAAATATTTAAATAGAAAACAGTTATTTTAGCTTGTCGTAACATTTAACAGTATTACTGTTTTTACTGTATTTTAAAATAAACGCCAACTTGGTGAGCATGAGAGGCTTCTTATAACATAAAGTCTTACAGAGCTCAAAGTTTTGCACAGTAGTGCATATAATTTAAGTTCTGCAGAGATTACGCAGCTCTCCTTTAAATTTGTAGATGACTTATGCTGCATCAAGAAGAATTTCATAAATAATGTCTATTTCCAAGCAGGTTACCCTAACATTTGTCTGCCATTGGTCAAACACCATTAGCCCCTCCCCAAACTCACACTATTGGTTGAGACGGTGTTGCCGTGCCAGGCTGCTAAGACTAACAGTGAGATGTTTTGAAAACACTACAATGTTTATACATGTCGGAGAAATCAACCTAAGAATGGTTTACTCAGTCTCTGCACGTTAAGTAAAGTTTTAACATCATGGCACAGCTTCAATAAACCAACTGCTAAATGTTAAATATTAAACAATTTTAGGAATATACACTTGTGTGGAAAGCTGAGGTTGAATTTCTGTGAAATATGTGTGTGAGAAATAGAGAGTGTGTGGCCAACCACAGGGGGAAACGCCTCACCTGCCCCTGTGTGTGTGCAACTGTGTGTGTTTGGAAGAAAATGAGATACAAAAACACTTCACTGTAGGTAAACCGCTCCATCTCCACCCTGCGCCCTCCCTTCCACTTCCTATGTTCTGGCTGCTCTTTCACAAAAGTAGAAACTTGCAAAAATCACTTCCCTTCCCCCGTCCAAGGCAACAGCGCCACGCCACTGGGCTGGCACGTTGTTTGCAGGGTTAAAATACATCCGTGGCCCTGTGGTGCTCTGTTAGGTTGTCTGTGACTAGTGAACAACAGCCTGTAGCTGCAAGTGTTGCCATTCATCATTTCCCTGGCCCTAGGCCTGCTGGGAAGAGAGGGAGGGGGAGGGATGAAGAGAGCCAGGCCAGGCGAGGAGTTTTGTTTTGGCGGGGTCCGGGACAAGAATGCTGGCGGACCAGACATAATATTTAGATTGCTATTAAGTCTTTGCCATGTGAGATAGCATTGCAGGCTGTGGCTTTTCGGGAACAGTGAGCGCCAGACGAGCTTGGGCGGCCCCCCCCTTCTTCTCCGCTTTTTTTAACACCCTCAAATCTCCCTCCCAACCTAGACCCCCTCTGCCTTTCCAAGAGACAAAAAAACAATCCCGAATTCAGCAAGTTTGAGGGGAAAATAAAACACAAAAAATGCCAAGAGAGCATCTCGCCAAGATTAATTCGCCCAGTGAGTTGCAGTGCCGGTCGGGACAGTGATAATTACAAATGGAGGTAGCCAGGGGGATTTGCAGAGATGTTGAAAGATAACAAGAACACAGTGAAATTAGCCATTTTCTTCCTCTGGTTTGGATGGGTCCCTCCTTCTGCTGTCCTGTGAACTTAACAAGTCCCGCTGGCATGCCCCCTACCTGAGTGAAGTGTGGCGAGGTGTGTGCCTGCTGTTTTATGGATTGCCACACTAATGTCAGTGCACTGCCGGTCTCTCAGATCTCTGGGGTGGGATGGGCTGCCAGCTGGCCACTGTTCAAGATGCGGTAAGGTGGAGAGGGGGTCTTTGGAGGTGTGATAGAGAGGTTTGGATGCTTTCCGAATCTGCTCTCGTCATTCAACACCGGCTTATAATCTTCAACACAACTAAGAAGAGAAAGAAATGAATAGAAGGCTTCATCATATGGCACCTGTTGTTGACTCTGGGTTTTTAAAGCACTAAAGCCTTCTGTGTACAGATGTTATGGTTTATGGCAATCAATAATAATTTATAGTTTGTACTCATCTTTCGCTTGGTTTCTATCCATCTTAGCCATGTGCCCCACTGACCTGCAGCAGTTGTGGAAGGACGTGGCCGGTGTTCAGAGCACAGAGGAGGCCATGAAGCATGAGGGCCTCGATCTGACCACCAACAGCTCCAACACTACCTCATACTCGGCCTCCAAGGTCTCACCTCAGATCCCCCATCATCCTTTGCCAAATGGACAGAACTCTGTGCACACTCCAAAGAGAGACAGGTCAGTGGAAAATGCACAAGCATACTTTACGTTTCACCTGATATATTCTTTTAATAGTAAACGTCATGGTAAATCAAGAATATGAACAATATATTTTGACAATAAATAATTGCAAAACTGCCAGGTAGATAGTAAAATCTGGACATTGCTTGCAACTACAAAGAGCTACTAAGTAACAACTAATAGAATATTGAAAGCAAGTGAACAAAGCTATGTTAATGTATTTTTGTCATGAGCATTCAGAATGTCAACTGCTACATGACAGATTTCATAAATGGATATTTTTGTCACACATCATATTTCAAGGTTTCAGCTGTCAGCTGCTCTTTGATGAGCTGATGTAAAATGCCTGGGTTCATTTGATATTTGGTGCTTGTGTGAGTTCCTTAGAACATAGCATGCCGTCAGCATGACTGACGCCCCTGTGCCAGTTTAGCATGATTGTGTGTGTGTGTGTGGAGTGGGTAAAGGGGTATGTACCATGATAATCTGGTTGCGAGGTGAGCAGCTGTGTGTGTGTTTGAGAGAGAAAAAGAGAGAGAAGTGTGGTCCTACTGTGGGGTACTCAGACCTTCTTTCCATTCTTAAGAGCAAGACTCTTTGAGTGGATCTCGTCCTTCACCAAGGAGTCCAGTGATGAGCATCTCACGCCTTATTCCAAAGGCGCTCCACTGCAGAGCACCCAGTGAGTAACAAATACACCTGTATATACACAAGGTTACATATCCATCTATATGAAGACATACCTTAGACTATTATTGTTATATAAAATAACTGATCAGACCTTCAAGCCCACTTTATATATAAACATATAGACACTTATATATAAAAATAAGTAAAACATGTCAAATACAATATAAATGTAATAAAACGTGAATTCAAATGTAATATTTGAAATATTAATTTATGTATAGTTTGCATAAATATATGCTTTTAGTCAAGTTTTTATGAACCTTCTGCAATTCACTGAAATGGGGCAGCAGTGTGATGTTTATAGCAGTACTGTAATTCTTTTTATGTAATATGGCTATTTTTTCATCGGTTGGGCCTCCAAACTACAGCTAAATAAACCCACACACACTAGCAGAGCTAACTCACACCCCACCCTGTCATGCTACGCGGACATGGCTAAACAGAAAGAAAAGCGCGCCCTCCATCATGTTTTCTTCTAACACTGTTCTCTCTGACTTGGCCTAACACATTTGCACACAAACACACACATACACGCAACTCAAAGGGGAAGAAAAACTGTGCGGTGAGGCTAATGCATGGCACATGTGGACAGTGTGGTTGCCAGTAGTTTGTAATGTCTAGCGCTCGAGCAGCTTCTGAATTGCGTGGGCCGTCCACTGCCAGCACATCTGATGAAGAGGAGGAGGGAGCGTGTGTGTGTGCGCCGCATCAGGAGGGCCTCATCTGCTAGCAAGCTGCTTTATATTAAGCAGTACTCTGATGTGGAATTGGGAAGAGTTCCCCAGACCTTCAACCGCCACAAGCCACCCCCCCTCTTTTGCCCCCAGCTCATGCTTAGCAACAGTCAGACACATGACGAAGGATTCTGTGGTCCCTGCCCTCACAAAAAAAAAAATCCAAGCTACATGCTAGCCCGTGGCGGTTGGCCAGGCCTGAAATGAAAAATTGCTGGATGAGACTTCTGGCGGGGGTTCGAGGCTGATCCGTTATGGGTCTCTACAGAAGCCGGGGCCAGAGAGACCCGAACCAGACTCCTCAGCCACAGAACACACAGTGGCTGTATCTCAAACGAAACAAGACCGTACTATTTATCCCCAGGCCCCACCAGTAGGCCCTGTCAACACGTCAGCAGCCACCTTATCCGTGCTCCCGTCGTTACGAGAAACATCTGAATATCACCCACGTTCGTTCGTAATTAGATGGCGGCTTGTTGTTCCTGGCTGCATCTGAGGACATTCGAACCTGCGTAGTTGTACAAGATGCTAATACAATGATACACACTTACTAGTAGAAGCCTGTCAGTCACAATTATGGAAGAGCGGTCATGTTTTTTTGTTTTTCTTTACATTTACCAGATCCTTTTGAGCTAGATTTGTTCGAAGCTTCCTGAAGGACTGGCTCAAAGCTATATCAGCTTTCCCAGACAGGGAATGTTCGAGACTGTTTCCATTGCTTCATTGCTTTGTATTGGTTGCATGTGTGTGAGGCTACCATGCCGACTGCCTGACAAAAAAATGTATACTGATATTGACCCCAATGGGTTGTTTTGATTAAGAAAGCAGGTGTTTAGAGGATTTTAAAGAAACTGTATTAAGTATGAAGCGTTGTACTCAACATTGATAATAAGACTCTTTTTGAGCAACAAAATAAAAATGATTTCCAAGGGATCAAGTTCAGTCTGACGTAATCATTTATAGTTTGACTAACCAAATCTTTTTTTTGTCTCCTTCAGCTCGACTCACGAGGAACACACGGCCTCTCACCCGCTCTATGGACACGGTGAATGCAAGTGGCCTGGCTGCGAAGCACTGTGTGAGGACATGGGCCAGTTTATCAAGTGAGTGACAGCTGTCCGTCAAATTCCTCTTCACGAGCTTGCATGCTACATGCATGTCAAACCTCGTAACTCGCGTGAAACCCCCCCGCTGGGCAGCAGAGCATTCATCATTACCTGCTGTGTCCTACAAAACAAGTCTGTGGCTGTTAGCATTTCCCTTTGTCAGAGGGCATTCATTCTTTTTTCGATGAGCTTGCAGATCACTTAACTAAAGTTAAGTAAACTAAAGACCTCGTGCTCTGAAGTAAATGCGGAGATGAGAGGACAGGCAATAAAAAAGCCGGGCGATTGACAGCCATGTTCAGGTGTTATGTTTGAACAGACCAGAGCATGAATTCAACAGGGAGGTGGGGGGTGCAAGGTTATTGCTGGAGAGGGCGTGAGACATTCAGCAGTGCTGTGGGACTGTACTCGTTTATGATAGACAGGCATTTCACAGCCGTAGAACATAGTCAGAGTAAACCAGAGTGCTCTCTGTAGAGCTGCTATATTTATATATAATTGCACAATATATACTTCACAGTATTATCGTTTTTACTTTATTTTTATTTAAATAAATACCTTTTGTGAGCATAAACACCTTTTTCAAACAAACTAAAAGTTGATGTTTGTGTACAGTCTACAGCTAAATGTTAAGATTTCACATCAGTGTTTTTGTATTAATAGATTCCATGTCCTCTTGAAAAGTCTAAAATCTAATGTGAGTGTGTATTTTTTGATATATGACTAGAAGTGAACTGTGTGGTTTCCACAAAACTTTTTTCCCATAGGTTTAGCTTAATACTTTTGCACAGGAAGCTAGTTCACACATGTGCCACTTGTAACCATAGAGACAGAGGTTCTGATCCCTTCCTGTTGACCCGTCCTGTGTTGTAGAGGAAAAGAGTGAGTTTGTGTGTGTGTGTGTCTGATCAGGTAGCTGTCAGAGGCCGATTAGCTTCCCGCTCCCATAATTCCCCCTCTCCATCCCTGAGCACTCCACTGCTGGGTCAAGCAAATTGTTTTCACGCTTCGTTAGTGGTTTACTTAATTAGCTCATTTACAATTAGAAGCTTTTGTTTCTTGGATACAAGCAAAGACATCAAAAAGAGGCTCCCTCCCCTCCTCTATCTCCCTTTTCCCAATCTTCTTTCTTCTCGCCATCTCTTTGCGCGTGTGTTTGCCAGTTTGGGGTCTTTAGGGATGCTGGGGGGGCGAGAGGAGATAAAGAGAGGAAGAGATCAGACAGGGAAGGCGATGTAAACAGTTCCATTGTCTCTGTGTGTTAAAATAATGAGACTTCACAGTGGAAAGTCCTGACATGTCCGCCTGTCACAGTGGTGCGAGCCAGACTGTTGCCGCTGCCGTTGCCCCAGTGGACTCGAGGCTTGCGACACACATTCTCTCTGCTGTTTATTTTCCCTCCCTCAAACACCTCCTTTGATATCCGGCAGGTCAACTTCGTCTGTTACAGTAGCTGGGTGTTCTTGTCCGTTAATGAGTTGCGGTCACATGCCTGTGTGTTTATTTCTTTGACGAGATGCTAGGCCCTCGCATCGTCTTTTGACTCCAGAGCTGCGCTTCCTCGAGGGGACCGCTGTATTGACAGGCCGGAAAGATGTGTATGTAAATTTCCTCCGGTCGTCCCTGGCGACGGGGGTGAAGAGCGTGTTCGGTGCACGCGGGCGGGAGCTGGAAGCGCGTATGATGGTCGCTGACACGCACATCAAAGAGCCAGAGAGTCTGGGAAAGTTTTAAGAGTAAAGCTGTTGTTTGGTTGCACGGTGTCTCATTTCACATAGCCTTGGGGCAAGCAGAGAAGGGGGGGGGAGGACACGAGATAAGAAGGGAGGGGGTGACAGATATTGCCGTCAGTGCCGTGCACCGTGGCCTAGTCAGAACACTTTAGTCATCGCTAAAGACAGGAAAAGAGGAGTCTCTCTCTCTCCCTCTCCTTCTGTTCTTTTTGTCTATTCTATAGCCCCATCTGGCTGCCTGCCACTTATAGTAGGAAATGAGGCCCACATGGAATCGGTGCCTGCTGAACGAACGCCTGCCATTCACAAAGCTCTACACGTCCCTTGCCCCATCCATGTTCAGTTTGGGTAATTAAAAAATCTAAACATGCGCTAGATGGGTCTCTCAGGTTAATAAATCAATTCTATTGGTAACCCTTTACGTCTGTTTGTCTTTTTAACAAATATTTAACCAATTAAAGGCATTAAAAAACATATCTTTTAGAACCGCTCAAACTGTCAGTCAAACTTCACAACTCCGCCCCCTGAGCGCACGGGGTGACCTTTTTCAGTTTCAGCACATGCCCCTCAAAAGGTCTGTGCACTGTGTGTATACTGTGTTTATTTATTTTGTATATATAAATACAAACACATGCATGTATATATTTAAGAAAGATATGTTTATATATTAAATATTTCTTTATGTAATATAAAATGTATTATATTACTGTATAAACGTGATATATGAACGTATGTATGTATATACATATAAGAAATATAAACAGTACTCATAATGTAAACAAATCTTTTATTTTTAATGTGATTATTTGATTATCAATTAATCATTTGACAGCACTTAAGAATAAAAAATAGTTATTATATTATATTATTGTCATCCTGACCATAGCTAAAAACCTCTTTTACCTTTGAGATCAATAATTAGCTGCTACTATTATGTTTACCCCATTCCCTGATTCTTACGATTGGTCCAGTGTTTTAAAATTAAACATGATGAGCATGTCAACAGCTGATCTTTTAGTAGGTTTACTTTGTTTCTTGTGGGGCTCATGCATAGGACACAGA
>JAUMHR010000060.1:11718207-11728248 GCA_032361145.1 Enteromius fasciolatus | reverse complement strand
TATTGTATTGTATTATATTATATTATATTATATTATATTATATTATATTATATTATATTATATTATATTATATTATAAGCAAAAAAAAACGA
Source organism: Enteromius fasciolatus (assembly GCA_032361145.1). Taxonomy (NCBI): domain Eukaryota; kingdom Metazoa; phylum Chordata; class Actinopteri; order Cypriniformes; family Cyprinidae; genus Enteromius; species Enteromius fasciolatus. Next base: position 11,728,156 of record JAUMHR010000060.1, on the reverse strand, counting down.
TCTACAGATTACATTGTTGTAGTTGTCAGTGCACATTAAACTGGATACATGGGAAAAAATTTAGATAATAATTTTACATATTCAGTTTATATAAGAAAACAGCTTTTTTTTCTAATGTGTAATTTTGTGTTCTCTAGCTGGCCAAAGAGAGCGAGCGTCTGCAGGCCATGATGACCCACCTGCACATGCGTCCGTCAGAGCCAAAGCATTTCAACCAACCTGTAAGTTCTTAACTTCTGTCTCTTCTGTTCTTATTTCCTAACGTGATAACGTGTACTTTGCTAGTGCGTCTCTCCTTTTCATGTGAAGTAACTGTCTGGCACACATAATGATCAATGAATCGGTTGTGTGAGGCACTAAAGAGCGCTCTCTGTTGGACAACGGCGGAAGTGCTGTGCTCTTATCTGCCGTCGTCTTGGATTGTGTTCCTGGAGAGCAGCTAAACACTATAGTCTCAATTCAGATTCATACATTTGCCTGTTCAACTTATCTTTGCACTTTACAAAAGTAATATATTCAAGCATGCCATTTATCGTCTTCAACTCAAGTGTGAAGATGGACTCTTATAGACTCTCTGTAGCAGCTACAGCTGGCCTGCTTTCTTCCAGTCCACTTTAGAAGAGTGTTTTTCTACTTAAAGACGCTTGTATTTATGCCACAGTGTAAATGAACATGAGTGTTTTGAGCTAAACTTCCTAGATATTCCACACCGCTGCTTCATACGCAGCCATCACAATGCCTTTCCCCCTCAAGCCACCAGCTGCCTGTGCAATTATTAGGAATCTAATGAATATTTCATGCAGAGATTGATGAGGAGTCTTATTAAAATACGAAGATGTTGAAATTAATTGTCAATTAGAAGTGGAGTGTCTTAATTTGAGAGGATATAAATGAAGGCGGAGGGTGAAAGTAGGCCGCGTCTCCTGTTTGGAGACACATTCCATGGATCAGACGCCATTAGACGGTAATGGGAAATGATGACCGGGCTGGGCCGAGTGACCTAGACGAGAACGAGGGAGAGAGAGAATGAAAAAAGGATAATTGTGAGTGTGATCAAGAGAAAGAATTAGCATTAAGTGGTAAGGGTGAGCATTAGGGCGGAGCTTAGCACAAGCTCAAACCCGTGTGTGGCATTGACCGCTATTAAGATCGTTGGGTGTTTGGCACAGCAAACTGGCACGGCTCCAGCGTTAATTAAGTACCTGTTAAACCATTTTGCTCCCCTAATTACTGGAGATGGGCCAGGTTGGCTCCTGTGGCAATGAGAATGGAGAGAAAAGAGGGCTGGCACTGTTTAATTCGCCATATTAGCGTCAACCCCGCTTCGCCCGCCCCCTCTTCGCTCTATCTCTCGCTGCTCACACGTGCACATGATGGTTTTAATTAGAACAAAACAAGCAACCCCGAAAAAGACTCCCTGAGCGATGGGGAAAGCTGTTTCCTAGAGCTCCGTGCCCGCCGAAGCTAATTGGGCAGAGCAGGGCCACAATGAGTGCGGGTAACCGCAAGCGTTGTTTGTTGCCAGATTGTTGTTTTACCCCCTCCTACCATGTATCGCTTTGTTTTGCTGCTCTTGTGCGGCTTTAATTGCAGACAATGTGTCACCGAGGAGCCTCGTTTGTGCGCGCACGTGTCTGAGAAATGGGATTTGTGGGGTGCTTTGTTTGAATTTCACCGGGTGAACGGGATCATCTTATAATGGAGTCACTGTGCCAACTGCTTTTGGCATGGATGTGCTGGCAACGATCGCAGGATGCGCTTCTCACAGCGGGAGAGCAATGACAATTTGAAGATGATTATATTTCCTGGTTGGTAATTGCAATGTTGGAGATGACTGTACAACACGAAGATGATGCGAATTAGGATCGAGGCTGCGCTGAGACTTAACGTGTGCCAAAAAGATAGAGAAGGACATTTGTGTTTTGCACTGTCATCGTTTTGTACTATTTCTGTATATGCATAAAAAAGGCAATTTAAAAGAAAACAACTTGAATAATAATTTTATATATCGGATGCAATCCCGTTTTAGTTTATTCCCAAACGTAACTTTTTATGTTTTAATGCATAAATTCTATATTTACCTGAATAATATGTTGGCAGTTACTAATACACGGGAAATGTTATTATATATTTTAATGTTAAAAAAGCAACTTCAAGTAAACATTAATTATCATTTTATATATTGAATGCAATACAGGTTGAATGCATTTTTTTTCTATGTTTAATTGAATAATACATATATAAAAGCATACTGCAATTATTATTCTATATTATAAATGTTATTATTTATGCAAAAGTATTTGTTTATTTATTAGATATTGTTGTAATTAGAAAGGTGTACTGTATATATATATATATATATATATATATATATTAATATTATTAGAACTAATTCCAGCATTATTAATTGCATAATAAACATTTGCATTTTTAGAGTGAATTTTAATGTTTTGTATGATTCATTTGATATTATTAAATTATAGCTTACAAAGAGTAGCTTGTCAAATGCAGCCTTAATAAGCATGAACGCCTTGTTTTGAAAAAATTCCAACCTTTCTAATGGTGATATGATACGCTATTGGTAAACTCGTTTCATTTCAATTGTGTTTTCCTCTCATTTAGCTGAACCTGGCCTCTAGCATGTCGCTGTCAAAAAGAGAAAGTGAGGGGTTTCCTGAGGGCTTGCCTCATCCCCCCACCTCTGCCGCTACTCCCATCACCCCCATGAGGCAGGGACCCTCCGTCATCAGCTCCTCCAGCCTGCACGGAGTCGGACCCATCCGTCGGCGCAACTCCGACAAGTTCTGCACCCCCATCGCTTCAGGTTAGCATCCCTCCATATTAAATCTACAAGAGCTGATCTTGCTCTACGTATCATTTTATACAACACTGAAATGCATATGAATTATTTCCATTACAGAACTTGCGCAGAATTGTGAATTCTACAAAAACGCTGATGTCAGGCCTCCATTCACCTACGCCTCCCTCATACGACACGTAAGTCAGCCTGTATGATATAGAGATCTGGGCTGTGCATTTGAGCGGAGTTCAGAGGTGTGTGCTGGTAAAACTAAGGATTTATGCGCATCTCTTAGCTCAGTGTCAGTCATGCTGAAACATGCAGCACTATCCATAATGCACTGCCTGCCCGTCTGGAAACAGTCCATCAGCTAATGTCTTACTAATAACAGCCATTTGAAACACCTCTTGACACTTGCTCACTTTCTCTCTTCCGTTCTCTCTTGGCTTTATTCATCCAGGCCATTCTGGAAGCCCCTGACCGACAGCTGACTCTAAACGAGATCTATAACTGGTTTACACGAATGTTTGCCTATTTCAGGAGAAACACAGCAACATGGAAGGTAATGTCCTATCAAGTGGAAGAAGTCAATACATTTTGCACCATAGACATCTATAATACTCAAAGCACTACTTTAATGTTCCTGTTCATTGGCAATGGCAGGTGCTTGGCTACCGCAGAAACCACTTGCCGTTCTACACACGTTACCGTTAAAAAGTTTGGGCTCTGTAAAATTAATACTTTTTTTCAGCAAGGATGCATTCAATTGATCAAAGGTGACAATAAAGACATTAATAATAGATTTCTCTTACAAATATTTAATAATATCTATTCATCAAAGAACACGGAAATCAGTTTCCACAAAATATTTCGGAGCACAGCTGTTTTCAACATAACGTCTTTAATCATTTCTTTCAATTAAATTAGCATATTAGATTTCTGACGCATCGTGTGTCTCTGAAGACTGGAGTAATGACTTTTTGGAAAATTCAGCTGTGGCATCACTGGAATAAATTACATTTTAAATATATATTATAGCAGAAAAAAAGGGGAACATTTAAAATGTTAATAATATTTCACAATATTACTGTTTTTTTTGTGTGTTTGTGTATTTTTAATGCAAGGAATATATTTGAAATTCATTTTAAAAACCTTATCAAAGTTAACTATATTAAGTAACTTAAATAAACTGCTTTTTACGAGTGACTAGTAACTTACCAGCTTAACCCTTAAGCCCTTAAGCCAAGCAAAAACAGTGAAGAAACTCCTTTGATCTAAGTATAAAGTATTATTCTGCTGCATTTCGGTGGTATTTATTCATTTAGATGACTTTTGTTGTTCAGTTTTTATTTGTATTGTAAACTGTTTGAATATTTTTTGTGAATATTTGATCTTGCATTATCAACAGACCTTTATCAGAGGAAAATACCAGTCTAAATACCAGTCATGCTTTGTCTTCTAGCAATGAGGCAAATGGGGTCCTTCTTTTAGAAGTCTCACAGAGATAAAAACAGAGCAACAGACACAGCCCATTGTTCAACATGACCCAAACAACAATAAATCCACCCTTCGTGCCAAGGGGTACAGCGGGTACAACAGAGATACGGCCTTCTGTAGACTTCCAATAACAGTGAGGTTATTAATGATGCCCGGCATCACACAGACAGCCAAGTTACGACCTGGCCATTCCCAGATCTGTTTTTCTTCATTTTTTTTGTGTCCTGATGTGCTCTCTTTATTGTTTTGATTGTGTTATGTGGCGACGGGCTGCCTAATGGTGTTTGGTAGGTGGGAGCAGGAAGTTTAAGTCTGACTCATTCAAGATTTCCTTTTTTTTTGTACCCTGTGCTATAACTTTCCTTCAAAAGTGGCAAAACTCCCCTGTTTCTGTTGCAAAAATCAGTTAAATGGCTCCCTACTGTGTGTATGCATATACCAACACAGTTTGTTTTATCAGTCAATAGGCATGTAGCATTGTAACTCTTATCAGACAGTTTAATTTGAACCGGTTGATTAGCATGCGCCCTGCTGGTCCACAGCTCAGCTCAGCATCTCCTGACCAGCTCCGACATGCCACGCTTCACTGGATCCCGCCACAGCTGCTGTCATCCCTCGTCTACCTGTGTGTTTTGACCTCTAGCTTTGATGCCCAATCATCTGCTTTAACCACATGGCGCTCTGTTTCACACCACCCAAGGTGGGCAGAGGCGATACCACACGTGCATGTACGGGTTTTGCACATGCACATAATATTATGTTTAAATATAACAAGCCAAACTTTATTGATAAAGCATATTTAAAAAACAGACGCTGAACAAAAATAGATGAAAATCTAAAACACACTATTATTATTATTATTATTATTATTAAAAAAGTTTTTAGTGTGTAAATAATTATAACAATAATAGAAAGTTGTTTTATTTTTTACTTTTAAATGTATAAACACATTTATACCTTTACATTTATCACTTATTCATATTAATAGTAGTAGAAGAGATTCAGTTAATAGTACAAGAGGTAATAAATCGAAGTAATAGTAATACTAGAAACATGGTTAGCATTTATCTAAAATGACTTTAGTGATATTTTAATTATTATTATTATTTTCATCAACAGTGTACTTTAGCGTAGTTTAACTTTGATCTTACCTTTATAAAATTTAACCTCCAGTCACCCCTCATTCTCTCTCTTTCTATCTCTCTTTTTTGTTCAAAGTGAAGAGCAGTCATTAAAAGCCCATGCAACCGTCCCATTTAGCGGGCCATCTCCCCATCACCCTCCTTAGCCATTAGTTCACCCCTCAGAAAGATGTGCTAATATATACCTCCCGCCCTCCCCCTCCCCTATGGACTAGGAACTTAGCAAGGTGCTGTCAGACCGGACACCGCAAAGAGTAGTTCGCTTCCTGTCAGTCAGTCTCCTTATTAGCCATTCACGTGGCCTATAGCCTGGAGCCTGGGCTGAGGAGGTGCTGCCCCACATTCAGCCAACACTGGCCCAAGGCTCATTTGTGTGCCTGAGCCTCTGGAGGAGAGGAAGTAGGGAGAGAATCGGAGAAGGTGAGGTGAGAGAGGGACCAAAGGAGGCTGAGGGCATTGAGACAGAACAGCGGGCTAATAGTCTTGAACCGCAGCGGCACCCAGGAGCAGTTAGTGAGCTTAGCCAGTGAGAGTTGAGAGGAAGGAGGTGAAAGTGGCAGGAATATCTTTAACAACTCATTTCACTTTTATGAAATTTAACAATTAATGGATCCGTCTACTTTTCCTCCTTCGACCAGGGCCAGATCTCCCCCCTTCCTATAGTACCTTTTCACACTCTCTCTCTCTCTCTCTCTCTCTCTCACTCTTCTTTTTATTTTAATAACTGCACATTCTCACTTGCCTTCCTCTCTTGCCAGTCATTTGGCCCCGTATTAAATATAGAAATGGAGATGCATGTTCTCCGGTGCTCTTAATGGCCATATATATTTCATGAGAAGTTAGGTCCGGAGAGTAGGGGAAGTCATTGATCAGTTAAAGGGCGGCTTTTATTCACAAGATGGACACCAGCTGGGTCATTTTGCAAACTGCTGCTATTTGTGTCCTTTATAGACATCGAGTGTAGAGCTGATACTAACTTTTAGTAGCTGCAACACATTTTCTTATCAGCGAATAAGCGTTTGAAGTTCTTTATGCAAAACATATTGTGCAAATACAGTAAACAGTATTGTGAAATATTATAACCATCTTTTAGTTTGATATTATTCATATTAGTGTTATTAAAATCTGTTATGGCAAAGCTAATTTTTTTACATTTATGTCTACAGTGCTGTATGATTCTTCTAAAAATCATTCTAATAGGGTCAAGATAACATTTTCTATTATCTACAGTATGTTGTGCTGCTTAATATTTTTGTAGAAATGGTGATGCACTTTTTTATGGATGGACAGTTCAGGTGTAATGTTGACGTTTCATAACATCAGAAATGTTTTTTATCAGTTTAAGTCAATTTTTGAGCGGTCGTGTATAATGCAATACATTTATTTTAAAGTAATGAGCTGTTTTATGAATGCAGTTTATCAACAATGCATTATTTTCTCATAGAAGGTTTAAAATCAATAGTAATTTATTACTATTAATTTATTAATTTAATACGTCACAAGATTTTTCCTGACATCTGCACAAAATATTTCACTCCATTTGTATACATGTACTTTCTTTTGTATGAGACCACTAGTATCTCGACTGAGCCTTAAAACCTTTTAAACCCACTGTACTTGAAACTGGCCCGTATTTATTGTCTTAATACATGTTCCTGGTCTGATGAGTGATGCAGTGAAACCTGAATTTCCGGTTTCACTCTGAACTGCAGAACACAGTTTCAAGCTGTACATTACATTTACTGTCGCTGTTCATTTCGAAGCTAAAATGGTCATCTCTCTTCATGTGGACGCCGTCACCAAAGGAACCGAGATCCATTTGACACCCGCATCAAGCGTGCCATCTTTCTAATATAGCTGCCACCCCTCCAGTCACTCATTCACACACACACACAGCCAGGCGGGCATTTTGTTTATGTCTGCAGAGGCTGACCCCCTTTAAATTGCTGCTAATGTTTTAACTGGGAGAATTAGTCTTTCATCACGGATGGGAATGCAAATAAAATCGGTGAGGTGGCAGGCTGAAATTGGGGTCATACTCATTTGCAAAACTAAGCATCATCGCTCCTGCACGGCGAAATTTATTCAAAGGAGGGAGGCCTCGCCTGATTATGGCACTTGTAATTATGGTTAGGAGTGATTCCGGCATCAGCAGTCCCTCCCTCATGGATTCAGGAAAAAAAAGAGTGCGTCGGAAAAAATACACAGGATTTAATTATACACGAATTAAAATTGGTAATGAAATTGGGCATGAACAAACTACAAATAGCAGATGAAAAGGAAGGGGCCTCCCTTGGGGGTGTTATTCTAGATAGTGGCTGATTAGTGAAATTTAAAATAAAAAAGCAGGGGGTGGGTTTGCTGATGGTGGAGGGGGTATAGTGCGCATCGTTTCTTATTTTTTTGCGTTCAAAGATGGATTTTTTTTTAACTCCCCACTGTTATGATGGTGTGGCACCACATTGTCACTTCCCCTCAGTAGAATGTGCACTTAATTGGTTGTGTGTGTCTGTGAGATGGTGCGGGTGGGAGGGGGACGGGTTCGAGATGGAGAGATACGCTCAGTCGACACGTCCCTGTCTGAGCCGTACAATCTTTTGTGCTCATCATCACGTGCACTCTTTTAATTAGAAAGCAGGTATAAGATTTATGCCATTATTAAAGGCTGTTTATATCAGGGCGCACTATAATTGCATTTCCAGCAATGACAGCAACGCGGTCGCGATTCTGCTTAAGATACATAGAAACTTGAGTAGTGTCTGGAACGCGAGAGTGACTTATTCTTTTTGCTCTCTTGTCTTCTCTATGTCCCGTTGCTGTTACCCAGAATGCTGTGCGCCATAACCTAAGTCTGCACAAGTGCTTTGTGCGGGTCGAGAATGTCAAGGGTGCTGTTTGGACCGTGGACGAAGTGGAATACCAAAAGAGGAGACCACCAAAGATGACCGGGTATGTAGACTCAGACTGGTCACCCTTAAAGTGATAGTTGATTCCTCGACTGTATATGTATATATAGAAAATTAAAAAGAAATACTATATTCCAAGACTCCTGAATTAATATAATACACTGGGGAAATGAATACCATTTTAAATTTACAGTAAAAAAAACAAAACAGGAAAAGAGTAGGGTGACAATAACAAGACTTTTGTATTTTAGTAAGTGGAATAATGCTAATATACCTCTATTCAGAGTTAAATGCAAGTGCTCTGGCCGTAAAACATGGCCAATAATCATATATAGTCATGTACAAAAAGTAACATTAAACTTATGCAATAAACATTAAGTAAACATAAAATGTAACACAAAACATCCTAATGTACATTACTGATAACAAGCATTAAAAAAAAAAAATATATATATATATATACAAAATATAATGTGAAGAGTCACACATGGACCTCTAGGACTGTTTATAAAATATGACAATTCATAGTTTTAAAAATTTTTTGTAGTCAAGCCAAAATGTAATTACTACTCACTTGAGATCTTCACCTACTGTATGTTGTAGTTCTTAAATCAAATCTTACATCTTGAGGCAAATTGCATCAAGTGTGATGTAACAAATGACGTTTGATGTCAAATAATTGTGCCGCCTCTCTTAGCTTTCTTAAGAATGCCTGCTGAGACTTTCTGCAGCTTTACAGACTAAAATAGGAGTCTGTCTGAAGTCATACTAGTCGCAATAACCCGTGAAACACCGGATTAAAACAGCACTTTTTAAGTGAAGAATTTATTGAGCAGTCCCAAAAACAGCCTTTATTCCTGTAGCAAAAGCGTAAGCTTGTAGGTCTGCTCTGTAAGTGGGGCTATAATCGTTATTGGCATGTATGATTACCCTAATGGGCTTCCCATCATTACCCTATTACTGACTCTCTAGTCAAAAGCACAAAGGTCTCTTTTGTGCCTTGCCTGCTTGTGTTTGGCAGTGCATGCGTGTGTGTTTGTGAGCCTGTGTATTTTTTGCCGTCTGTGTCTACACTGTTTAGGGTACATTGTGAGCAGATGCACAGCAGAAAAGCGTGCCTGCTTGCATTTGTATAAACAGATGTTACACGCCGTCTCAAGCTCTGCCAGAGAGACGACGGCAAATTACCCAGCCGGCGGCCTGTGCGCCAGATTTCAGCCCTGTAGCACACAGCAGACACAAAAACGAAACAAACAGTAGTGCGTGTGCAGTATATGCTGTGTCAGAATGCATGTGTTACTCTCCATTGTTTAGCTTTTCTATTTATCTCTTGTAAATAGAACAGTGCTTCAGCATTTTTCACGGGTTTGAGAGCTTTTTTTAACACGCGCTCCGTTCAGATGTGTTTTGTTGTAATCCACACATGTACCTAATCACCCTCTCTCTTTCTTCTCCTTCTCAGAAGTCCCACTCTCGTGAAGAATATGATTTCTGGGCTGGGATTTGGCTCTCTGAATGCCAGTTATCAGGTGAGCGCCTTCATTACATCAAATCGACACCTTTTTATGAGGAGTGATTCATCAAAAAAAAAAAAAATATATATA
>JAUMHR010000060.1:11673009-11694619 GCA_032361145.1 Enteromius fasciolatus | reverse complement strand
AGTGGTCTGTGTTTTAAAGCTAAAATGGTTCATAAACGTGATCCCTGTCTGTCCACAGCCCCAGCGCAGCTCTCCCACTCACCCACATCAGCTTATAAACTCTCTGAACCCTGCAGGTTACACTCTCTCACTTTTCTCTTTCTTTGTCTGTATGTTGCTTTTTTCTTATAATTGAATGTGCATTAGAACACCGCTTTCTTGAATACTTTGATTCTGATCGGTCATTCACAGAATCCCATTGTCAAATGTTTTGTATAATTTTTGCTAAAGTATACACTTAGACTTACTCCTACTACCCTGTATGCTAATGTATTTTTTTAAATTTGCAAAATAAACCTTTTTAAGCTCACACATTCTCTGTCGTGGTTAGAGGTTGATTTTTGTGACTTTTTCTGCCCTGTCAGCAGCTGCTTCCAGATGTGGACTTACCAATTCCAGCTCCTTCGTTATACAGACACACACAGGATATACAGCCCAGGGGTCTGCACAGAACCACGAGATGCTTTGAGACCTCAGCAGGCAAAGTGTCAAGAGATATTTGTGCTGCTAGAATGAAGTGTTGCAAACAAGCTGTACTTTAATTTGTCATTGAGGTCGAGGAGGAGAGAACGTTGACATTTCTGTGAGCTATGAGCTCAGGCCCTGACAATTTGTCTGTTGTTGGAGTTTTGGTTGAGGAAATGGGGGATGGAAGCCCCTCGTGAGTCGTCTTGGTTTGCCTCCTCAGAGGTGAAAGAGTTTAGTAGAGAAAATAAACAATGGTTACAGTTCTGTCAGCAGCTAGATCTGTCTGATACTGATAGGTCAAGATCCCTGTCACTCAAACTCAGCTCTCTCCCTTTTATTTCTCTTCCTGGCTTTCTGATTTCATTTCCATTTTAAAGGGGTCATATGATGCTGCGAAAAGAACATTATTGATTATTGTGTGTATTTGGTGTAATGCATTGTGTTTTTTCGGTTTAAGTTTCTAAAAGACTATTATTTCTATTATGTTATTATGACTATTATGTTATTTCACAATGCACAGTATGCAAGTCCTGCCTCCTGAAATGGGCCGATTTGTTCAAAGCTCATCGTTCTTTAAAAAAGTGAGGTGTGCTCTGATTGGACAGCTATCCAGTGTGTTGTGATTGGCCGAATACTGCAAGCATCTAATGGAAATGTTATGCCCCTTAGCATAACGTGATATTGTGTCCCAGCAGGATGATGCAAAAACTATAAAAGCAATTTCAAATGAGGCAAAAAGACATCCATTTGAATGCTGTATCTGCAGTGCTTTTTCAAAACTCCAATAATGCTTCGTTGGATGGCTTATCAGTTTGTTGTCAATCTTGACCCTCCTAAGTTAGCATCTTTAAAAAGTAATCCTCTTGTTGAAAAAAAATTATGATATTAAGAAAAAGGAATAGAAATCCCTCAATACTATCACATAAAAAAGATCCAAAATCCAGGAAAGCAATATGAGGTAGAAAGTCACTAAAGGAAATAAACAGAGAGCAGTGGACTGATGTTCCACTGGAGATGCTGTGTATTTATCAGACAGCGAGTAAAGCCCAGCTGGCTTCCATTTGGGTAGGTATGGGCCAGAGGCCAGGATGGAGCAGAGCTCAGTTGCACTCAGCTCAGCTAAACACAGCGCTTCTCCTCGCTAAGACCCAGTACTGACCCTCTTTGATGTCATGCTACTCTAGCCTCCTCAGACAGCCCTGTATAATTACCAGGCCACATAATAAGACCACTTGGCTCCAGCTCTAACTTATAAAACACGCACACACAAACACATGCTGCTGACCGCATGAATGCGCTTTCTCAGATACGTGAGCACAGCATGCATGCAAAGTGATGATGTAGCAAAATAGCTGGTGCAAATATAAACACATCCACATTGTACTGGTGTTGCATCAAGACACTTTAGAAATGGATATGAAAGCAAAGCTCTGAGTAACTTTTCTTTTCTTTCTCTCTCCTCTGTGTTTGTGTTTTTTGGCCTCAGAAGGGAATAAAACCGGTGAGCAGACAGCACAGAATTCAAACACCCCACCCATGGAAAAGACAGGAGACGTGGAGAATGGCAACAACAACAACAGCTTGTCTCAACCGGACCTCACTAGTACTCCTGGCAAAAGCATAACATGTAAGCATGAAACACTTGGACTACAGAGCAGCCCTTTGCAGTTTGTTTGTACTTGGTCTGGCTTTTCCATTTTTATAGAAACAGATGAAATGATGAGGAAATTGGGACTGATGGCAGTGACCAGAGGGACAGAGAGGTTAAGGTCACTGTTATAAAAGAATCTGGTTCTTGATTAGGATTTGATCCTAAATACTATGTATTTCATCCAATGTCATGAGAGGAAAAATTTGATATTTATAAGAACAAAAGACTTGTAAAAATGTTCTTATGCATATATCTAAAGAGCAAGCAACAAACTTTTCGGGTTCCAGTATTGTTTATTAAAATGTATTCAAATGTAAAGACAAATAGACACAATATATGGTATAAATATCACAATATTTAGTAACATTATTACAAGTGAACAGCTGCTTTGTAATAATAATCACAATTACCTTTTTATCTCACAATTCATTCTTTTTCTGGCCAAAACAAAATATATGAATTTAATAAGGAATTGTGAGAAAAAAGTAATCTTTTGCCAATTGTATAGAAAAAGGGTTTTAATTGAAAGTCTAAACAAGCTTATATCTCCTAATTCTGACAATTTTCTCAGAATTGCAGAATTTATTATTTTTGCTTACATCTAAAAATAACTATGACTTATGAAGTTGGGTGCATTTAGGAAAATATTTTATGGTTGTTTGTAAATTTGGGTTTGTCAGTGAAGTCTTTTTGTACTGCTTTATTAAAAGGACATTAGAGAGAGCAGGAAATGATGTGGGGAATGGGATCAGGGTTCATAAAGGTTGCCCATTTATGAGAGCCTCATCTAAACAGAGCTATGCTAAGTACAGTGCCACAGGTCTGACTGATCCTGAGCAAAGAATTTTCTAGATGAAGTTATGGCATGTACCAGGTGTGTAGGCAGTGACTAAGTCCTCTGACTAAGGGGTAGTTTATTGATATGTCCTGTTACTGAGTCACACCACCACCAGTCCTATCAGGGACAGCTTACCCACCCATAACTTGAAATAACTACCAACACATAATGAGCACATTGACTAGTCACACACTCTGCTTTGTCCGTTTTTATCTAGAGCTCTTAGATATAAGTTGGTTAAAAGGTGCATGAAATGGAACACACTTGCCTTGTTTAACAACTGAGATTTTACATTTTTGGAGGTACAGTAACTATTGTTGGTTACAGTGCCAGGTGAGTTATAGCACTGTGCTTTTGGCAGTCAACGCCAGCTTTCTTACTACTCTCCAAAGCATATATTGATGATAGTGTTTCACAGTCTTTCAGCTTGCTATTTAGATGAAACATGGGCTTTGGGGTTTGTATGATGTCAGTTTATTTGAAGGATAAAAGTGTTGTGTATGGGCAATATCCCACGATTAGCTGTGCGCTATGACTGTGTATTGGCACGGCTGTAGGTAATCACAGCAAGCCGAACGTCTACATTTTCAAATAGACATTATCTTATACAAATCAGTATAAAACATGAAATGGTAGAAATGTATGACCTGTAGAGAATTTAGTGTAGCATGGTATACATATGTTGGAATGTGAGAGTGACCAAACTTGGATGGTGCCAATGTACAGAGTAGACAAGAAAACATGAAAATTTGTTTGTAAGGGATGTTGAATTTCATATTGTTGCTTATGTATGGTGCAAGTGTACAGTGTGAGGCTGCATTTATTTGATCAAATATTCAAAATAAGCATTGTGAAATACTACAATTTGCTAAATTTTGAAATATCATTTATTCCTGTGATGGTAAGATTGAATTTTCATCAGCCATTACTCCAGTCTTCAGTGTCACATGATCCTTCAAAAATAATGTGTTGAACTTTATAAATATGTTTACTGTCACTTTTGATCAGTTTAATCCATCCTAAAAATATATACATTTCTTTTGAAAAACTAACATTAATCTATAAAACAGCTATTAGCTGTTTTAAATGCACATTATCTGTAAAACATAAAAATAAATAACATTTTCCACAGATGTCTAAATGCAAACTTCTTTAAAAGAGGTCCTCAAAGCCCAGTCTTAACCCCATCGCTCTGGGTACTTTTACAGTTATTGCCGGGAGGGGGGAAAGATGACTGTGACTTCCTGTAAGTGTTATTCCATGATGAATAAATAGATCCATGCAGGACCCCACGAGACAGCCGTGAGCGTGTTTGCACTCTGTCACAGGTTCTGTGAAACTTACTGAGAATAAGTATGCTAAGGACAGGCCCTCTCTGTGTGTGTGGTAGGTGAGGTCGTGCTCTGGTTGTCCAGTCTGAGCCCATGTGCTGACACATTCCAGACACCTACTGCTGCTTATTTACAGGAATAATTGTGCTGGGGCGGCTACAGCTGAGCTCTGCAGCCATTTCCTCTCTCACCTTCACCTTTTCCTGGAGACCATTACAGTACATCTGAGCATACAACCAACTCAACTTTATCTTGCAGGAAACCAAGGCACCGACTAAAAACAAAATTGGTTGCGGTGGTTGCAAGTACCGTGACTGGAATTCTTGCAGAAACTTTGAGAGCGGAAAGGCTTGTAACATGATCTCATTGTCTCTTCACAGTCTGGCAACAGTTAATTTAGAAAAATTACGTTCACAGAACTTTAATGGTCTTGAAGGAACGTGGAAGGCGATCACGCTAACCTGGTGGGCATTGACTGCTCATATGGCAATGATACTGAAAGCACAGCTCATGTTTGCCCACTTCCACAAATCTGTCACACTTTAGCGTGTTATAATTGATTTGGTGTGACGGTACGACATTACCTGTCTAAAGGTTCCCAGTAATGAGCTGGCCAGGGTGCAGTGGAGACTCTCCACAGGCTGATTTGTGTAAACGCTTGGCCACAGCATCTGGGTGTTTAAGACCCCGCAAAGACCCAGCGTTCCACGTTAGTAAGAAGAAAACATAAAAAGGAGATTATGCATCCTGCATTTCTTGGCCTGTCCCTTGCACGTTTTTTTTTAAATGCCCATAAAAATGGCAGCATTACGATTGCATAACAGAACGGACAAAATGTACAACTCCTCAAACTCAATTTTTTTTCTCTACAAACATGTCTCCCTTGACACGTGTGGTTTTATTTGCAGATGGACCCGTGAGATGTGCCTATTTGGGACTCGTAAAATGCTGAACACTATGCATCATCTGCTTTATAAGGAGTGCGCAATCCTTTATTGATCCATATGTGCTTTGAGGCAGGCGGTTGCTTATTTATCTTTTCTTTTATTTGATTTGTGCATATATATATATATATATATATATATATATATATGAAAGTTGTGTTTGTCGATAGTGATGTAGCAAGTTTTCGTTTGTGCAGAAATCAGCAACTTTTATTGAAAACAGTGTGAAGTTTCAGCCAAGTCAAAATTCTCCAGTTCAGGGCAATGATGTCATGGATGTTGCTTGCGTGTCTAGACTAAATGCAGATGACAGTGTGCAGAAATGGCTGTTAAATCCCCTTTTTTAATTTTTTTTATTTTGGCTCTGTGTGTAGTGTGAGTGAGAAGTGAAAAAGAGAGTGAGAACACGGGTTCAGGTTCAGGTCCTCTAGCAGATTCTGTATGTCATGTAAGTGAAGATTGCATGCTTTTACAAAACCATTAGCTGGTTGCCTTTTGTTTTAAACGTTCACTCATACAATGTTTTAGGGCATAAAAAGGTTAGTACTTATAGATTTTATTTCTGAGCTTAATATCCAATGTTTACATTCATACACTTAATTCAATGTTTTAGTTAATATATAAATAAAACAGTATGAAACAAATTGGTCTTAAAAAAAAAGTCCTCCAGTCGCGTTTGCATAAGGCAAGAGACAGCTTTGTCACCTGGCCTGAAGTTCTCTCAATGGTCTTGGGCCACTGGGTCATATTTATTTATGAGCCATGGGATGAATTTTAAGTCATGACTTTTCTCTAAAAGCCAATTTGCCTAATCTACCTATGACATTGGGTTTAAAATCACCCTGTGTGATGCAATTACATAATAACTGTAATCAGCACTTGCAGTCTAGACTGTTGTGTTTGTTTGTGCATCAGTAAACTCACTCTTATACTCCTATCAGCAGAAGCACTTTAGGATATTTATTTTATCAATGTGTTTCCTCTTAATCAGTCCCGTGACCATACCTTTCTGATTGTCATAACAGCAGCTAGGAAAATGATGACAGGGGAGGTCCATATACTTTATAAACAGGGAAAACGACTTCTGAGATGGTTTGATAAAAATTGAATTTGGTCAGAGAATAGTCTAATTGCATATCCCATCTCTCAGTCCCATTCTAGCCCTTTCAGTGAATTATTCAGCTTCAGCAGGGCTTATAGCTCAGTTCCTGTGTCTCACTCATCACATCATCTATTATCAATGTTCAGAGGGGCTGGCATCAGGGGAAATAAACGACTTAAAGAAAGAGAGGAAAATGCTGGCTTAAATT
Source organism: Enteromius fasciolatus (assembly GCA_032361145.1). NCBI lineage: Eukaryota > Metazoa > Chordata > Actinopteri > Cypriniformes > Cyprinidae > Enteromius > Enteromius fasciolatus. The sequence continues at coordinate 11,688,038 of JAUMHR010000060.1, read as the reverse complement.
ACAGCTTTAAAATTCTCTGATTAGAGTCTTCATCGCTGGAGATTGTCATTGAAATGAGCTCAGGCAGAACGGGATTAAAGACTGCTTGGTCTCTCTTGTGAATCTACTGTATGCTGTATTTTTTGTTTAAGGCCACCCTGTAAAATCTTGCTCTGCTTCTCAAAGAGCCGTATCATTTATCCCTTGCCACATTTAGATGTTTCTTTTTCTTTTCAGTTTTACCGACAACAGACGTCCTTGTTTAAAAAGTAGGGGATTTCCTTCTCACTGGTGTGAAGATATGGTGCTTTTATTTGCACCATCTGTCCTACACATTGGTATTCTTTATTTGTTTATTTTTGCACATGAAGCTGTCATGTGTTTGTGTTTTCATTTTGTATTAATAAAAACGTGCTGACTCACTGGCTTCTGTGGCCCTGTGGGTTTTAAACAGAAGGTAGTGTTACTCACGGCTGTTTGGGGCAGTGGGGGACTTTAAATGAGGTGTTACGGGAAGCCTGGGGCCCTGGGCAGGGAATTTAAGATGAGATAATGCAGCTGACGTCTGGGGGTCTCAGGGGCCCAGAGAGGCGCATGTTTAGATGATATAGTGGGCCCTGAGTGGTTCTGCACACCTAGAGTAACTTGACATCTCAGGACTGAATTGTGCTTTTTAGACAGAATGGGTGATGCTGAGAGCTGTTGATCCATGTTTCATGGATGATATATATATACATATATATATATATACTGTATATGCATTTTTTTACAAGCAACCTGAAGATGATTCACCCTTGTCTGAATCATCCACCCACAGATGATTTTAGATTGCAGTGTAATGCACCAATGAAGAATTATATTAGCAACAGAAGACTATTTAAAGACGAGACCTTCAGTAAAGCCTCTTCTAAAGAGAATTGTTTCCTCCTGTGATTTACTTCCTGTCATTTGGCATCACTTTCACATTCAACATTCTCATTCGGTCCGCCTCTACCTTTTTTCTGGTGTTCTGTGGCTTTTGGATGCATTGTAAATAATGAAAGCTGATTCAATTGATAGTAGGCGGACAGGCAGTCTCTTCCAATATCGTATACGTATATGAATTTTGTTCTGGATATGAGAGCACAAGACGTGTCGTAGCTTTGCCCTCTGATTTTCAACAGAGAAACTTCTGGCTTCTGTAGAATTTCTGTCTTTTTGGCAGATTCCCAGGAGACCGACTGACGCTGCCTGTTTACTGCACTAAACACAAATGCGCACAAACAAAGTAACATCATCCTCATCCAAAAACTGCAGCACAGGATAACACAAATATGCCCCAGTGTTATTGTGGATTCAATTCCTGACCACCAACTTTCCAAAAAACTGCCCAGTGGTCTTTAAATATGTTTACACCCTTAAACCGCGTGTGCACTTTTATTTAGGTCAAAAAAGTTTGAAATGCTGTGGGTGTAACTCACACAATACAGTGCTGTTCTGAGAGCCACTGATGCATCTATTTAACCTCGAAATAGGCACTTTTAAAGCAAGTTTGAATGAGCCAACGTGAAAACAATGTGATTTTGTTTCTTAAGAGTATGTCAGTATGTCAATATTTTTTAAAAATGGTTCATTCTTTGTCTGGATTTGAAAAGCCACTGTGTTATTACCTAACAACCTTCTTTTTCATCTTCTTGCTGAGCCACTCAGTAAAGTTACCTAGTCTTACATTTTCAACATTTTCAATTCATACCGCAGCCTTCAGTGCTTGGCATTCACACTTAAATATATTTATTCATTGCACTTGAGTTTTAGTGTCTATTGTTTTACACCGCAAACATTCCTACAGCAATATGCAGATATTTATTAAACATTACTAAGTGGAACTAAAAAGCAGTTGTACCCTTAGTTCTTGATTTGATTTATTTATTTATTTTTGTACCTGCAAGCACTGCTTCTTGAGAAGAGAGATGCACATCTGGGATTCTGTTTAAATACGTTAGTGGTTACTAATTTATTAAAACAAATTTATTCTAGTGATAGCAATGAATTTTCAGCAGCCATTAGCTGTCGCTTGAGCATTCTAGGAATAATAATAAGTAATTATATAGATAAATAATAAAAAAACATACTATTTGATTATATTTAAGTATTTTTTGTCAGGATTTTAAACAGAAAGTTTAAAAGAAATGCCTTTAGTTTACCTTTGATCAGTTGACTACATCCTTGCTGAAAACAAGCAGTAATTTCTCTAAAAACATTTGAAAGTGAATTTTGCAGATGTGTATTTTGTGCTGTGAACCTCTTCAACAGCTGGTGGTGATGTAAATGAAGTATTTCAGGTGTACCGTCTTCATCTCTGTGTATAAAAGAATCACACATCCCAGCTTCAAATGTCAGATGTAAATCCATGGTGAGCAGTAACTGTTTCTGAAGGGCTGATCCTCCAACAAGAGCTCTCAGACACATTAAAGCCGGGCAAACACTGGGGGTGGAAGTTCATTATAAACACCCCGCCATTCCTACACCGAACATATGGACTCGAGGGTGATGTTTACCTGCTTGAAAGAAGAAACTGCTTTCAGTTCTAAAGAAATGCTGGCTTTCAGTCTTTTCATAGACTATGGCATTTAATGCACTTCATATGAAGTTATCTTTTTTTTCTTCTTCTTCTTTATTACAAACCGAACATCTGGAGTAATGTTTGAAATGGAAAAATATCCAATCAGAGTGAATTTGCTTGTGGTCTGACCTCGGCCGGGCTCCAACACCAGCACACTGTGGGCATGTGTCCGCTCAGCCATTATCTAATGTAGCTGATTGCCAGCTCTGTCCTCTAGACCTCCGAGCGTCAGACTGTGAATAGAACGAGGTGTGTTTGTATACTGTGTTTTTCCTGGAATCTCTCAAATCCATATGCCTCCGCATGGGCACCAGACGTCTTCCTATGAACTCCGGCTCTCTTAATATTCCCTTCAGTCGTTTCTCATATGACCCGAAACATGCGTTAAGGTCAAGAAAATGTTTAGTGCAGCAATAAGATGGGATTAAATACTATCATCATTCACAAAAAAAATATAACAAAACATTTCACGTAAAGGGTCCATTTAGCCTTTCTCTGATTTGGAGGGTTTATTTCCTTTGGCTCTGAAGGTCTGCATTTCGCATAGTTTTTCTTTCTTCCAGAATAATTAGTCTTTTGCGGTGCTCAAGAGTAAAATATACGAAGTGCTGTAGACCGCTTGCCAAAGTCAACTCCACGAGCAGTTTGTGGAGGAACACTAGAACATTTGTAGCCTGTAAACTTGCAGGGAGACGGTGTCTGAACCTCAGATCGCCAAACGTTTGGCCTCGTCCTCACACCCAGTGCAAAAAAGACTGACGTTTTTATCATAACGTTAGTCGTAACTTAGCTGATATGCCTCTCCTTTTGTTTTCATTGCCCTGTTCAGGCTGCTCTGCGACGTATCGTTCTACACACTCTTTTGTTTTCGATGGCAGCCTGCGTGGATTGTGGTCCGCTTTTCCAACAGTTGTCCACCATACGGTGCCCAGATTCAAGAGCTTAATTGAGTATTTGTTTAATCAGTGCCTGTGCCCGAAACAAAGCATTTATTTTTAATTAGAGTTTCTGACTTTTACGAGACTCTCAAATTAGAGAGAGTGGCTGAAGAAAATACCGTATTTTCCAGAAAATAAGTTGCACCTGATTGTAAGTTGTACATTGTATTATGTAAAATGGCTAATAATTATAAGAATAAATGTAGAAAAAGTATTTACAAACACTATAAACCATTTAGTTTCCCACAACAAATCCTTTAAATTAGAACAAATCATGTACGGTAATTAGAAGTATAAAACAAATAGAAATTACTGTGGCATTCAGTATGAACAGCATTTATCATAATGCCAAGTGTAAACTATTGACATGTGGGAAATATGCTATACAAATAAACCTCAATTTATCTCATTATATATGTCACATTGGAATATGTTACAGCATGTTTCAGAGGAAGAGAAGAAAATCATCCTATGTTCAACACTCTTTAATGTAGAGCTTGATTATTGCATTTATTTTAAAGCCACCCTCTACTATAAAATCACTACTACATCTGCGGTTTTATTTATTTTTAATTTTGAAGGCACACAGTAATGTGCTTGATTTGTGTATGTTGTCTTGTCATTTGCTCTCTGTGGGAAACCAAGCATGGCGGTGATCTCGTATTGTTTGTTTGTTCCTTCCTGCAACTCTGAAGCAATAATATGCAAATCCCTTCTGGTCTCTTGATCTCGGTTTATTAATTCCTGTTTCTTTGTTTGTTTGCTTGTCTGTTTGTTTTGGACTGTTTCTCTTTGGTCCTTTGATGCCGGTTGGGAAGAAAGCCGTCATACTGAAACGATACACAACCAAAAATGAAAGGAAACGTTATGAGTAAACAAATAGTAGAAGAGATAAATGAACATGATAGAGTAACTGATTACAGTGAATCTGAAATCATGAGCCGTATCATTGTGTCTAGTCCTAGTCAACAGTTTAGTCTCCGCGCTTACTGCCGACCAGCAAGCGCCAAGTGAATATTGTAAACACATGCACTTTTCCCGCCAGGACCCCTGTCCCTACTGAATGCTGAAGGCTCTTTCCCAGAAACAAACTCTACTTTAGCATAAATCTCAGTCAGTCTTGCCCTTGTTTCCTCCTGTGGTTGACCTGTTACAAACACTTGGACTGGGAGATAAATTGAATTTGCTGGTTTGGTGGTGATTTATAAAATTAAGCAACGTGCTTTTTCTATGCTCATTAACTTTCCTTACAGCCTAGTTAGACTTGGTTTGTGATCTGACAAATGTTTTAATAGTCTCTGAATTAAAGTAGCAAAAAAGTTTAAACTTTTCAATTAATTCAAAATTTTAAAAATAAATAAATAAAACATAAATGTGTGTGTAGAATACTTTATTAATAATAATAATAATAGTAGTAGTAAATTGGTAAAATATAATCAGCTAAACATTTTATAAATACTATAATATTTATATTATTAATATATTATTATAGTTAATATTATATAAATTGTTAAAAATATAAATTCAGAAATATTGAGATACTACTGTTCAAAGATTTGGAATCAGTAAATGCTTAACAAATAAATTAATAGTTTTTCTTCATTAATGTATTAAAATGACCAAAAACACAATAAATAAATAAAATAATTAATAATAATAATAATAATAATGTATTATGGTTTTCACAAAAATATTAAGTATAATATTTTTAACACTGATAATAATAAATATTTATGACCACTAAATCAGCATATTAGAGTAATTTCTGAAGGATCATTGAAGAGTAATGGCCTCTGACAACTGCTTTGCCATCAGATGAATAATTGCTTTACTTTATTTGTTCAAAATGCATACAGCTATGGTTAGCATAAGAGCCCTTCAAAAGCAAAGCATACAAACAAAATCCAAATCCCACTGGCCCCCAAATTATTAAACGATAGTGTAATTTCTTGTATTCTTGACTTTCTGTAAGATTTACTATGAAGGCCTAATTACAAAAAGTGGTCGCACACTACCTCTCCCTTTCTGTACATTGGGATCTTTAAGTAAAGTTCTTGGGTATTACACAAGAATCTGCCAGAGGCCCTTTTTTGAAGTTGATTGGTCCACGTGAGGAAATGGCTAATTCCAATAGAAGAAACAAGATGCTAACTAAGTTTACCAGCCACAAATAGGCAGCAGCCGTTTTTCTTTTACACATCCTCAGGCTGCAAAAGCAGAATAATTACACAGCATCAGAAAAGCTGATATAAAAACCCAGCTATAACTTTGCTCACCTTTTTGTTTGTTTTCTCTCTCTCTCTCTCTCTCTCTCTCTCTCTCTCTCTCTCTCTCTCTCTCTCTCAGATCAACCTCAGGCACGTTCTACACCCATAAACCCCACACTAACTAACTTGGCTGAATCAGCTGTGCTGCTGAGGAGAGACGGCAAGCCACACAGCAACGGGGTCAGAAATGGAACCTTTTCACGAGCCGCCTCATCATCCTCCTCGTCATCATCCACAGCCCATAAAAACCCCAAGAAACTGCAGTCGAACCCATCCATCAACAGTCAGAGGAGCAAAGGAAGCTCCAAATCCAACAGCTCCCAGATCCCCACAGAGGCCCAGGATGGTGAGTCAGACCCCGCTGCACATTAGCTCTGCTTGTACACACTTTCTTTCATTTTCAGGAAGTTTGATGGACGCAGATAAACATCCCTAGACGGTGACGTTTTAGTTGTGACTAACTCTCTAATGCTGTGTGCAGATTGCTGTGTCCACTGCATCCTGGCCTGTCTATTCTGCGAGTTCCTCACACTGTGCAACATCGTGCTGGACTGCGCCACATGCGGCTCCTGCGCTTCAGACGACTCATGCTTCTGCTGCTGCTGTGCTTCGGAGGAATGCGGCGACTGCGACCTGCCCTGTGACATGGACTGCGGCATCATCGACGCGTGCTGCGAGTCTGCAGACTGTCTGGAGATCTGCATGGAGTGCTGCGGGCTGTGCTTCTCTTCCTGAGACTCTCGTAGGGGGCCGCAGCCTCTTTCATAGATTTGGGACTTCTGAGAAGAAACGAGCAAAGAATGACATCCGATGATCTGGAGTTGTGAGTTAGCTTTCTTTTGAACTGTTTTGCTAGGAGAAGGGTTAGTCATCCTACACTAGTGCAGTCGTCTTTATACCTATAGCTGATATCTGCTTAAAAGGTTTTCGTTGAGTCTGCATTGGCATGATACTGAAAACAAATACAAGACTTAAGAGGCCACTGAGAAAAGCCCAAAAACGCTTGAAAACGTCAGTGTTTGTTAGTTAGTTTGCTAAATGCACAGCTATCTAATGGTTTACGAATTTCGCAGAGAATTGCATTGCAACTCACATCTGTTGTCTCCTAAAAAGCAATACATATCCAAAGATCACATAGACAATCAAAAATACCCCTATTTTGCAGTGTTAATCCCAAATATCACCTCTTACTGTAGTACACTGGTGTAGTCCTTTGAGGATTACAAAAGCCATAAACTGTGAGTGTGAGACTCATAGATGTATGCGAGTGGGAGAAAGACGTGTGTATTTAATATATGGTGCCATACTACAGTTGTATCATAGATTGTATATATATATATATAAATATATATAAACGTGAAAAGAATCCTGTCACTCTCTACATTTCATTTGATCATTCGTCAGTCAATCAGTCTTTTTGCATACTGGAATATTAAACTGTAAGCAGTTGTGAATTGCTCCTTTTTTCCAATGTGAAATATATTTTTGGTAATTCCATTACTTTCCATTTAAATCAGTTGCGTGTGAATCTAAATGTTAAGTTTATGTATCTACCTATTGTTTTAGTGTTAGCAGTCGTTTTGTATCCTTTCTCAAAAACAGGATTTCTTACTGTCTACATCTAGAGCAGCACAACTTCAATCCAAACCTTATACCGTACATAATCATCTCACAGAGTTACGGTGAAAAGCAGTGCTTTGATTTGAATTGTTTACATTTTAAGGACACTTCTCTATTCTTGCATGGAGGTAGACAGGATACGTTTTTAACTGGACAAAACTGTACAGCAATGGAATAAAAGAACAGGATCAAAGAAATCTATTACTGTTGCATTTGGTGTTTTGTTTTGTTTTTTATAGCAAAGAATCCAGTTTTCTGGTATGAGAGTTCAAACCCCAAAATGTATCCAAAGCAAAGGTTTGCATTATTTAAATATAGTTAAATCTTATTTTATTATTCATTAAAATGTTGAAATAAAGATGTACTGTACAACATTAAGCTGTCATCATATTGAGTTTAATGACAACACAAGTACGAGAAGTACATAACATTTGTCTTGAACAAAAAAGCTGCAAGAACCATCTCTGATCTAAGGTCCTTTCATGCTGGGAAATGCATTTGTCCTCGAAACAGCATCTGCCTTTTTTGCTCATAACTGAATCACATCATCCACACTGGCATCTTGTTAGCATTTGTCACGCATAATCCTCATATTTTTGTCTTATTGTGCAATTAGCTGTGTGTTAAAGACTGCAGCTTGGACCACATTTCAGTTGCCCAAGAAAGTTCTGTGAGGCTTGGGCAACAGAAAACAGAAGGTCTTATCACATGCTGCAATGTTGCTTCGAACAGACATTCCTCTTCAACAACTTTGGCAGCCCTTTAAGAGCCTATTAAACCTCACTGTTACATCTCTTGTTCACTTTGCATCTCTCTCTCTCTCTCCCTTTGTTTTAGTCTCTCTTTTAAGTCTAAGGTCTATAAATATGGTCGTAGCTGGTTGTGGGTGGTAGATTCTATCCCTGGTTGAGTTTTAACCACGCACGTCTATAGATAGGGAGCTGACAGTTTTAACCTAGTGGTCAGAAGAGTTCTGGTCTCTAAATGTTTGCGTTAACAGAGGGTCCATTCAGACGAGGCGAGAGATTAAACACATTCTCCAACATCTGCATCTGTTTTCAAGACTCCAGTGTCTTCGTACACAATGCATCTGTGCAGCTTCTCGCTTTCTCATGATCGTATTCATACTCGGACACAAATCCCATCCAGATATTCTCACAATTTCGCAACAGAAGACAAGTGGCTTTTGAATATTAACTGTGAAATTACAAAGAGCGCATTATAATGGAGGTGAAGAGGTCACCAGCTGTGATGAAAACCATAGATTAATAACCCTGACGTCAAAACACCACTGGCCTCAAGCTCTGATAAAATTCTATTTTTTCTCCTTCCAGAAGTCACAAAGACGCCAAACAGAAGACATAGTGTCTGTTTTATTAATGCAGAGGTCAACAGAGGGCAAAAGCATCTGTATTTCAAATGTTTTTCCAAGTAGTCCAGTTCATCCTGCTAGTTTAACTTCTCTAGGAGAGTATAAACCCCTTGGTGACTTTAAAGAAGTCATAATCGTATATAACCCTAACTCTAAAGTCTGTGCTTGTTTGTTGGGCCCAAAAATTACAGTAATATAATTACAGTAGTTTTGTATTTTTTTAGTAATAGTAGTAAAAATAAATAAATAAATAAATTATATTGAACAGAATAATAAATATTACTACTAATATTTCACTGTAATTATAGTAGTAGTAATTTACTACTTTCAAATAAATCATGCAGCCCTTGTTTTGCATGTTTGTTTCAGTGTTCAGAGGACACTGGAATACTTGCTTTCAAACAACGGTCTCCTTATTACTTACACGGTTCATCCAAACCAAACTGGATCAAACAGAAGAACGATTGGTTTTACTTAATGCATCCGGCCTCGCTAATCAAACCAACTCCAAATGTATGTCTAAGAAACTAGAATAAACATTTTGTGGAGGGAGTGGGTATATTCAGAGTGTAATATAATATATTGGTCAGATTCTTTTGGTTTTTCTTAATGAGGACGGCTCTCAATGGACCACATCTCTCTGTTTGGATTTCACTAATACCAAAAAGTTGAGCACGGCCCGTGGTTTTATGATCATTTTGTGGGATCTGTGCACATGTACTGTACATACACAACCACAGTCACACATACCACCAATTCACCCACACACACACACACAGAGCGGAGGGATCGGTGCTGAAGAGGCCTGGTGAGTCACTAGATATGTGGGACCAGAGCCAGTTGCTTTCTCTACACTGCAACATCTTGTCCTCCCACAGTAAAAGAGCTGGCTAACACACTCCAGTCAAGTCTTCAAGGCATCTTTGTATCTCAAACACACATAATTGCTCAAGTGCACTCATGAGATTTTGCACGTAACAGCAAACAAACACACAAATGCACAGCCATAACAGCATGTTGGACCCCTGAAAACAGAAAAGATCAATGACATCAGTAAATGATTCCTCCATAAAATCATGGAATAATAGAAAAGGCGGTATATATTTTCAAAAGCATTAACTGCATTAATTCAAGTTTACTCCACTCCAAAATGAAAATTTTGTCATTAATCACTTACCCCCAAAGCATGAGCGTGCTACATATATTTCAACCAAAACTGAGGCAGCCAGGAAATCATTGCTGCATGTGCAGGAAACATCACAGAAATGTGCTCACAATTACTTTGCACACAATGGAGCTTATTACAAGAAATTCATACGAGAAGAAAATGATTTAAAATAAGAGTCTAATGTGTATTTTATTGTGGCTCCTTTAAAGCGGCGCAGCCTGGCAGACGGTGATGGATTTGATTCGGTCTGGATTTGTTTAACTTGCACAATGAAGCTTGAACATAACACGAAGGACTGAAATGGCTCCTTATGGAATCACTTCTGCGCTTGTGTTCAATTTACTTTTCGACTAACAGGTAAATTGGCTTATGATGAAACTATTAGATGATGTCTGGACGTTCGGAAAGTGAAATCACTTCATATTAAAAATAAGTTCCAGTATTGTCTACACTGAAATGTCTACTACATTAAATCAGCTAAAAAATGTACTTATGCCTTTTTCTTTTGTGGACCTTTACAGTGGTACTCGATGCATTACATTATTTGTAAGAAAATAATTCCGGTTTTCTTTCGTTCTCATTTATAGCTATGTTCGAAGGAATGGATATGAAGGAATTTGCAAGGAAACCATAAGCTTTCGCAAATTTGCTCTTTTTTTACGGCTCTGTCGCTCTCACTTTTTGGTCTCTGAAGTTCTGCGGTATACGGCACAGCAGTCCTGCGCTACTCTGATGCTTTCATCAGAAACACATGTTGAGCACAATGCTTCCCTTTAGTCCTGGCAAAACAATGAGGCTTCACCGTCAGCAGAAAAACAAGATCTTCTGACCGTCTTTGTGTGGTCAGTCCAACACATTTTTGGCACCGTGTAAACACTTAAACGTAATCAGAGATGGTAGGTTTTTGTGTTTCTCGCCCCTTTCGATTTGCTCTGAATTATGATTGCTCAAACCAATCTTTCTGAAACTCCCGCGATGCCTGATGATGTACGTCTTTTTTTTCCCTTTTTTGATATGTAATCATCATATATCTTTATAGATGCATGACAGAGAGATTAATCAACCTATCCAAATAACTATGATGGCAGACGGATTGCAGAATAATGAATCAGTTGATGAATGCCCAGATATATTCGTCCTCTTTTAATTGAAGTTTGGTAGTTGGACAATGGGGCTACGTGACTGCACAATAAGAGCAGGGGGATAGCGGTGCTTTGAAGATGAAGGGGGAAGATTATTTCCGGTGGACTGGAGCAACCCAACACTGCAAAGTTAAATTAAAGGCAGAATTTGCACAACAGATGAGGGGGGAGCAGCTCGGAGCGCAGTCAGACAAACGGAGCGGAGGGGACCGGCTGGGTTTAATGACCTCTCCTCTGTGTTGATTCAGCTCTCGCATCAGCCCCATGCAATTAACAGCCATATCCATCCCTTTGGCTTTTTATTTAATCAAAAACCAGAGAGAGAGAGAGAGGGAGGGGGGGAAAAAATTAAGAAGCGGGGAAAAAATTAAAAGATGGATGAGATTACTGTAAGTGGCTTTAATAATGAACCTGCCATACATACAGTGAATATTAGAGATAATGCAACAATGAGAGGAGTGTTAGTAAAGCCGCTCATGAGCTTATAGAGTTCTGTGGCTCTCCTTTTTGAGACATTTCTCATAAACACCTTCAAAATAACCCTCTAATTTCTGAATTAAAATATGGGCTACTTTAAAAATAATAATAATAATTTATAACAAAATGTATTTTTAATATTTTTTCTTATCACTGTGATGATCTGTTTACTGATGTACCTTTAGTCATAAAATGTATAATAAAATGTATATTTTTAATATTAGTCTCTCATATGGACATCTACAAAATAACCTTCTAAACAAATAAAAAAATAATAAATAAAATAATTATATAAAATATAATAGGCATGAATAAATTGTAGTACTTAATTTATTTATTTATTATTAGTATTATTGTGTAATTGTACAAATAGAATGAAAGGAAATATAAAAATTTATTTTTTACATTTTCATTAGAACTTTTTATTTCACACAAGATGATGATTTCAGTCAGTTTGAAAACAAACAAAAGCTTTTTTATTTGACATTAATTCTTATTTTTTTGTTGTATTTTTTATTGATAAATTTATATAGCTATATTATTAGTCATTATTTTTTTATTCGCATTTCACATGAGATTATGATCTTAATCAAACTGGTAACCATACATAAAATGCTTATTATATTTTTATTTTTATTTCACATTTTTGTTTGTTTGTTTTTTTATGCCATTTTGCTTTACATGAAGAAGGTCATCACGTGGGATCACGTGATCAGCTGAATGCTACTTATTCTGTATCAGTAACCCCTCTGATACTCTACAGATTCATTCACAGATTAAATTACAGCTTTTCTTGATTGCTAAAACACTATAACCAAGCTTTTAAACTAAAATTTTAAAACCATAACTAAATAAAAGGGCCTAAGTCAGTTTACAGTTATTCTCAGAGGCTTTGGTCCATTTCTCAGATCAGAAATCAGAAATTCTCAGAACTACTTGTTCAACCTCCACATCATCTAGTCTATTGTGCAGATCATAAAACATTTCTCATTCTTTTGAACAAGTTGCCATTGCTCTACAATCATGCAGCTGATTATGTATATTTAATTTTGATCTGATTACTGTATGTACACAATGACATCTAGTCTTTACTGTAATACATTGTTTAAGTCATTACGATAAACACAAATTGGTTGATCTAACTGTCATAAACCAACCAAACTTTCCATCAGCCAAATTTTCTACACATTTCTTTTCATATACAGTCTTTTTCAATCTACATCCCACATACAGTAATTTGTACATTTGTACTTTTGAAATGAATATACGGCATACATAAACAACACAGTCTTCTGCATTTAAGTACAATAACTGCCAAACTGATGTCGTAGTTCATAATTAACATTAATGGTTTTGAGTGAAGAGCTTCATTTTGACCTGAAAATAGGATGTTTGGGAAATTTGGTGAGATGTTATGGATTTGTGTTTACTGTTGTGATAATATGAGGCATAGTTTCAAGAAATGTGTTTAAGCAATCGAGAAAAACTGTAATAGACCTCATGCCTTACACTGAACAATATTTCTTCAGCGGCATCATCCACACCTGTAGGGGTCAGTATAATCCGACTAGAGCATTCAAATACAAAATGATTCCTTCTTAAATACAGTCTAATCCTCCTTTACGGCACTGCAATAAGAGCTCTGTAATACCTAAAGGTGTTGAGGATGCTTTTATAGACTGATGACATGGATGAAATCCATTAGAAAGTCCTTCTCGCTGAATTTTATAAACCAATTTGATTTATTTAAAGCAATAACATTTTTATTATGACTTATGCATCGATTTTTACATCCACAAAGAACTCGAGCCATTAAATATGAAGCCTGGTATATCTACAGTATTTCTCAAAGCGAGGATATGAAAAAGCAGACAGTGGTATAAAAACAGACAGAACAGCAGGGTGACTTTGATCTTGGTAGGTGGGTGTTCTGAGGTACGTCTGCAGCACAAAACTTCCGCTCTGCGTGCCGCTCCAGTTTCTCTGTCGAAGGCTGTGTGACAAAAAAAGCAGTAAAATATGCACCCTGCTGTTTTATGACTATAATGTTACGCAACTGTTGGTCCACAGCCAAAAAAACTGCATCGGCAAATGGTGCATGAGCAGCTCAGTGTCTCAGGTGCTCTGCCCTCTCAGATGGACACACATATTAGATAAAATATATATATACATATCAAACAATTAATTGCAATTTTTCTTTTGTTTACATAATATATGTGTGTGTACTGTGTATAACACATGTATGAATATATTTAAGAAAAATATATTATGTTTATATTAAATACATTTATATATATTATAAAATATAAGAACATAAATATATAAATGTAAATATTTTCAAAATATACACTGTGTGTGTGTATTAATATATACATAATAAATATAAACTACACAAACACATAATGTAAACAAAAACGCTTATTTCGAATGTCATTCATCGCAATTAATCGTTTGGACAACACTAATGCGCAGACTCAGGAATACAAATATAATCCTTTTAATAATCTAATCTTATTATTATTTGTTTATTTTTACTACATATTTATTTATATATTTGTTTACTGAAACAAAGCTAAAAAACAATAAATTATAACAAAGATTTAAATCGCACCTTTAAAAAAATGTGTCATCACTGTTATATATAGCATCACTGCTATAATCACATGCATATTTGTATAAATTATATAAATATGGAAAATTAAAGTTATGCATATGCATATAATCTAAATGTAATAATTTGCATCCTTATTTAAAATTATCATGGAAGACCAAGCCTTTTTACTGGAAAAGAACCAGTATTTTTGTCACTTTTCTGTATCGTCACCTCAAAAGTGTGCTTTCTGAGTGTCTAAGCTCAAAAGAACACTGCAGTTTATGTATCAGAGCTAAATGTCAAAGGGGTGCTTGGCAGAGCATGGCAAAACAGGCCCCTGTTTAACCCACAGTGACTCAGTGCAGCTTGCGCAAACAAGGAGCACAGACCGTGGCTTGTAGGACGTCGCAGCCCTTCATGGAGGCTTGCCACAAGTAAACATTTTTCAGGGCTAACTGGCTCTCCGATTTCACCTTGAACTTCAGCTCATCTTAAACACTTGGAGATTTTTGTCTTCTCTAATATTTACACATGCTTGATTTAAAATATTTCAATGTGCCGAACGATCGTCGGGCTCCAAAACAGCAAGCTAAATGTACCAGGTGAGTCAAATTAGCATCTATCTAGCTAGATTGACGCACAGGCCTATACGATGACCGGAGCGCTGGGTATTGATTCTGGAAGCATGAGAATGAGTTCATTTCTTTCGCTCTTGAGGTCCCTAAACGGTCTCAAAATAAGCATGTATTTGCACAGCTTGGCCAAGATGTGTTACAGATCAGCAGCATCTGCACGCCTTAGTGTGCTGAGACTGAGGCAGGGGAGCCAGTGTTCAGCAGGCCTGGAGCAGGTGCGTCTGCAGCGGGACCAA
>JAUMHR010000060.1:11655489-11668219 GCA_032361145.1 Enteromius fasciolatus | reverse complement strand
AGGTTTGCCATGTTATATTACATTGAACATGTATATTTACAGTCTATTTCATGTAATTTTACACTTTTCAGAAATACGGGGGGAAAAAAGGAAAAAAATAACAGGAAAAGTCTGTAAAATTACAGGGTTTTTTTACAGTGTAGGCTAGTTATAACTTCTTCATATACCATCAATACCTTTACAAAAGCCTATTGTTTTATTCCTGATATGCAGGATTCAAGATGACTAGGTTGGTAGATTTTTATTAAATTTCTAGGCAGACAGATTTTTACCACCAATTGCATGGTACACTGTTCATTTTTGGATTACATTACAAACATCATATCCAGTAAAAAATAATAGTCTTTTTAAAGTAACATTTGTTCTTAAGAGTTTTTAAGGGATCATGCGTTGTCTTGTAGACTCAATCCAATGCAAATAACAGAGTTATAAATGGAAGGTCTTATTGAATTTCACATTTAATTTTAAAAAGCAGCCAAAACGTAAGTGGGCTACCTAAACAAAACCTGCATTGGCCCAAAGGTACAAAAGCTGCTCTGGGCCCGAACGGGCTGGCCCACAATGGGTCATCATAGTGTGGGCTTCTCACAGATAGCCCGCAGTGAGCCCAAAGCTGTGGGCCTCGCCTGGGCAAGCCCGCACTGGGCCTGTTTAGGTTTGGTGTGGGCTGGCACTAGCCCACTGTGCCCGCAAAAAGCCAGCATGGGCCCTGCAGGGGCTGACAACCGTGTTTTCTTTACCGGTCTCGAAATGCCTCATTCACGCAGCAGCTTTCAGTTGTGTTTAGAATTCTGTCTATGATCTTGCAACGGGAGTCAAGCCCGTATTCCGCACCAGTAACCATAGCGACATAGTTACTGTCCGAAGTAATATCAAAGATGGCGACGTCCACAAACTGAAAGTCTTATCACTTTTTGACATGACAAATATCTTTTAGCCACGAGTTCGTACTTTAAGTTGTCATTAACTGACAGCAGCTTTTACATTTGGGCGGAGAGAAGAGCATTTGAACATTTGAGCATTTGTGTTCTGAGAATGCGGTTGTGAATCCGGAAAATTAAATGGTGTGAAGTTGATTACAGAATGCGGTTGTCACACCCGTAAGTAACTAAACTTTGTGTAAATGTAACTGCATTAAAGACTCAAAAACAGGACTGACAACAGTATTCTGCTCCTGTGTCAACACATTAGACTGTACAGAAATTTAGATCTACATGCTAATACACACTATACTCACGCAATGCTGATGATTATGTTAACATTAACAATAATTAATACCAATAAGAACAATTTGCACGGTTTGATGTGACATGAGCTAACTGGAAGTGTGATTTATTGTACTGATTTTTTTCCTCAGTTGGTCAGAACAAACTCGGCAGACTTGTTACTTCAGATGATAATATCTGGTGAAAATTTGGGTCAAATAGGCTATTCTTCTACTTAGTCAGGAATCTGTGATTATTAAGTACAGCAAAGTACCAGTGCGGTAACTACTCAAATACTATAATAAATGCTAGATTCATCCGTGCTGGAGGCTGGAGGCTGGAGACATGCCAGCACACAACTCAAGGCAAGCACGATAATTACGCGAACTGCTGCAATTCCAGGTTTTCAAACAGAGATAAAGAGGCAGAACTTACAGAATGCAACTTTAAACAAGAAAAAAACTAAACTTTAATTAAGTCAGCTATTTATGTGTTAGTCAGTTACTTATGTTTAATATTAACTGCTACTAATAGGTTCTGGTTTTAATGTTTTCACTGTAAAAAAGTAATGACAAGTGGAGAAGCTGCCGTGCCAACAGGGAATACTGAATACCATCATGCAGTCATGGGAAAGTTGTAATTTTCCAGTTGCCAGATACACCCAATGCTGATTTAAATTACCATGATCCATGTAATCTGTCATGTTCTCCATCTCTAATGCTGTTCAATCTTTGTTCCACTGTACTCCCAAAAACAAACACACACTCTCATTCAAGAGTCCCTAAGCGCTACTACACAACACTAATCTCCGCATGCAGACAACACAGATCAGGTATGCATCGACAGACACTGAGATTATTCCCTGTGCACACAGATTCAGTCGATTCGCTTCAAATGAGCCACAATCACACCAAAGGGAGCGAAGATGAAATGTATGTGTTTGAGCAGGTGCAATCTGCCTTTCACGACAGAATATTAAACCACTGTTTTTATGTACTGCATTTTGTCGGTGTAGATCTATTTTAAGTGCTGGTTTTGCTGTAAACATGTAAATCTCCAACAAGAGAGGTACGTTTTTCTTACCCCTTTTTTCAACCTCTAACTAGGAAAATAAACCAGTTTGAAGATTCAGAGTTGAGTAACTTGCATTTTAGATTCAATATCGTTAGTTCCAAATGAAGTCCAGATGTTGCACATCTCTGTAAAACACACTGAAGTCAGATGTATTAATGATTTAGAAGTTAAATATTGAGTCATTGCTGAATGCATCAGCATTTTTGAGAAAACTGAGTGAATGATTTTATTCCTTATTCATAGAGACACTCAGTGCTAAAAAGTATAGTATAAAGTAGTATAAGTATGAAAGTAGTTTTGCACATAAATATGTCACTTTTTGTATTTGTAGTATACTTGGCACGACATCGGCGTATTTCAAAAACATTAGTATATTTATTTTTCCCTAAAGAAATCCACCAATGCTTACAGTATGCATGGGATGTGGAAACACAGATAAGATTCATAGTGCCATTGCTATAATACACACACATGCACTCTCAGACCATTCAAATTTAAAGTCCAGAAATAATTGTTGTATAAGAGTGGATCAATAGAAGCATCCACGTAAAAAAGTGTGGTACTCAATATTTGTTTGAGTCTCTGGAAGCATTGCAAGGTCTTTCATGCTATTTTGAAAATAAATAAATGCAAAACTAAATATAGTGTGAGGCTTTTGAGAGACTGAAACATTACAGAAAATGTACCTCAAAAATAACCTGGGGGGTGTTCTCTTTCCCGTGTTTGGCTATTACTAACCACCATTATCAAAATAAGCATTAAGTATAGACATCCGACTAGGAATTCAGCACTCATTGCTAAATTGAGTGCAATTAGTTCTCCGGACCTCACATAGGGTCTCCTAACCCAAAGGCCACGTAAAGCTGAGCAAGGAAAGCCAACTCTCATTAATCTCGGCCCGCTGAGTGCTGGCCTGCGAGCGGAAGTGAACGTGAAACCCGCGTGTCGAAGAAACACACTCTAGCGCTTTTGCGTGACTGAGGAGAGCAAGAGACTCAAGCCAATTATCCAGTCTCCACTCTGCCTTTAAATTTATGCAACATATGGAGCCCATGAAACTGCGTCTCCCTACCAGGCGGACACCCAGGGCCTGTCTAGATGATTGCAATTAAAGGCAATTCCACTACATTGCTGGTGTTAGGTGGAAATGCTGTTTGGGAAGGAGATGGGGGATGGTGGTCTTAATCATTGACCGGTGTGACGGCTATTTCTGACATCCTTATTCACATGCTTTAATTAGCCACTGTGAAGAAGGGAGATAATTCAATGCGAAATCAAGGCAGGGTGAACTGTAGGTAATAATGCTGGATTCACTGATGGAGACATGCATAGCACCGTTGTTCTCAAGGTAGAAGATACAAGTTTGAATTCAAGTTCATATTTCTGCTTGTCTGTTTCCAGCATATTCCAACATAAAAAATAAAACAACAACAAATTTAAAAGACTAAATGACAACAATTTTTCAACTTTTAAAGGGACAATAAACAGAATATGAAATGTTTTCATCATTTAAACACATTATGTCATTCAAAACAATTATTTTTTTTTTTACATATAGTTTTACAATCTTTTACATATATCTTCAGCCACCCGAGTCGTACAAAGGTGGAATGGCTTAAAGTTGAGTAAATGATGACAGGCTTTTCATTTTTAGGTGGATCCCTTTAAAAGTGTGTTGATACGATCAAATTTGGTTGTGTAAACAGAACTGCTCACGTGAAAATAAACCTTAAACTTTCACCTACTAAACCTCTGATATTTCTAAGGCTTTTGAAGTTTCCACCCAAACCAACTCTCACTCTTCTCCAGTGCCATTCTGATCACCACGAGCAGAGATACTGCTCCCCCTGCTGGGGGAACGACTGACTGCAGAATAAAGGAGCAGAGATGGGAGAGATGAAAAACTAAAGGTTGCCAAGCCCTGTTTCAATATTCCTCCAACACACTGCCCCAGCTGTTTCATAATTAACACTGGTGTAGGGAGATGCTCTTCATCTGCTTGATTAAATAATTAAATAATTAATTAACCAGGGGCTTACACAACCTCTTCAGATCTGTCTTTCTCTGTAGAGAGAAAGTAGCGGGCGGGAGAGAGAATGAGAGAAGGACAGATGAGCGTGCACTGAGTTCGCCTCCCATCTGGAGAGCCTCTCAACGGACAGCAAATCATGTAATTCTCCAGCACCTCATCCTCACTTTTCCACACACCTTAGCTCATCTAAATGAGCACATTTATATTATATACGTCTTTCTGTATATAGATTATTCAACCACAATTTTCAATTTTTAATTAATTAATTTTATTTTATTTTTGGAACACTTGTATTTTGTTCTGATGCATTTTCATAATTGAAAACCTACCCAAGTGTCCACAAAATGAGGTTTTCTATTAGAGCAAAACACACACACACGCACGTACATTTTAACAACTTTGCAATAGCTTACCTTTTCTTATAAATAAACATAATGCACACAAACATATGCATCCCATTCTGCATTCTGTTTTGAAAATCATGTGTAAAAATGATGACAAAATTTTCATATTTTGGTGGATTGTCCCTTTAAAAGTGTATAGTTGAA
Source organism: Enteromius fasciolatus (assembly GCA_032361145.1). Classification (NCBI taxonomy): domain Eukaryota; kingdom Metazoa; phylum Chordata; class Actinopteri; order Cypriniformes; family Cyprinidae; genus Enteromius; species Enteromius fasciolatus. The sequence goes on along the minus strand of JAUMHR010000060.1, from coordinate 11,663,360 downwards.
AAAGTATGGTCAATAAGAAACTTTGAAGGTTTTGTTGTTGTTTTAATTGTTTATTTAATTTTTATAATAGCCTTGTTTTATTTTATGTAACCTATTTCTAAAAATATAACAGATACTTATATATATATATATATATATATATAAAGTAAAACTTATATATATATGTATAATGGTCATTAACGTGAAGTACAGTAAGCATTTGTATGTAGACTGAAACAGTACAGTACAGTATGATACAGTATGTGTGTGTGTGTGTGTTAATAATAAATCTATCTATCTATCTATCTATCTATCTATCTATCTGTATATATATATATATATATATATATATATATATAAATATAAATATAAAGAAAATGCTAACTTTTGAGACAAATGCCATTTGGATTTCTTTTGTCTAATTAAATACTGATTGAAAATATTCAATATTTAAAATTTAAATAACTAAATATTCAAATGTAAAAATATTATTTCAATAAAATGCTCATAAAATAATGCATTTATTAATTCTGCATAATACTAATATTAATAATGCATAATACTTAATAAAGTATTTATTAATTCACCAGGCTTTGACAAAAAGGAGTTTTATTTTTATTATTTTATTTATACTAAATATTATAATATAATAATTTAATGATACTATTTTAATATTATATGTTAAATAAACATACAATATATTTAAATGCAATTTTTCAAAAGTATTTTACTAGAAAACATTTCAATATTTTTTTTATTATATTATATTATATTATTATACTAAATTATACTACACTATAAATTTCTTATTTAGACATTTTAATATTTTCAAGTGACAAAAATTAAATGTTTTATTCAAACACATTGAATAAACGATGAAGAATAATATAAATGCTGGACAACTCCTATTTTGTTAGAAAAATATTTTAATATTAAATATAAGATTATAAATATTTAAATGTTTTAGATTTGAATCCTTTTTAAAATATTTTTATATAAATATAAATACACACCCATACATGTAAAACAAGACAATTTCTTATACTTTTTGAGTCGCGTCGGGCGCTGAAGTGAAATGGAGCACACGTCTCCTGTTTGATGTGGTCGTAAAGACGTTCTGCGACTGAATAAATGCCCTTCTTGTCAAGAGAAAAGTGCCAGAAGCAGCAGTTGTGAGTGGGGTGGCCAACCCTAGCCACGCCCCTCCTTTAATTGCGTTAAATATTTTTAACACGTTAAACTGAGAAAACAAATATAAAAACGCGATATAAATACTTAACAGCACTAATATAAATGTTATACATGTTATATAAATGTTTTCAAAATATATACTGTATGTGTGTGTATTTATATACAGTATACAGTTAATAATCTCTAATGAAGAGTAGCGACCAGACTTCCTCATGTGACTCATTTCCTCTGACCTCACTTCCTGTTTTGACATGCTCTACATGGTTCAATTGGACACGGCTGCTCATCAGTCTCCGCAGGACACCAGCAGTGATTTATAGCACGGTAACTCATCTTTCGGTGCTTTATTAAACTGACAGCTAACAGGTGAACGCCTCTCGCCTTGATTCTTCCCTGTCCCGTAGGGGCCGGCGGTCACATGACACTGTTTTTTGTCGGCAGTGATACAGTCCTAAATGATGTGGCTGCTTTGAATGACAGCTAATTCATCACGTAGCCGTCCCGAGCTAATAATGGCTAATGACGGATGAGCTGTGAGCGGAGCTAATCAGTGTTTACTGTTCACGAGCGAGAGAAGAACCTTGCCTTTTTTTGTTTCCCGCCGAACAGTTGCAAAGAAATAAAGGCCGCTTGTCCGGAAGCAAACATACGGTCGGTGATAAAACATAAACGTGGAGCGGCTGAAAAAAAGCCGTCTGGCTTTGAAAGAGCCCTTCGATGAAAATGTGTAATATAAATAAAGCTAGAGCCTTTGAAAAGAGAAGCCTTCCTTCCTGGAGCTGTCATCCGAAGGGAAAAGCGCACTCCAAGCTACTCTTAAATTCCCAAAGACCGTTCTGTCATCAGACTCCCAACTGCTCCCTCCAAACACGCGATGGCCAGCCTCCGTCTCGGCCTTTCATCTCACAGTCCCCCCCAAACACTGCCCATCTTCTGCTGGAATAGGCATAACACACTAATAAGAGCGGAAAGAAATGAATGAATGAGGATTTGATTTGTTGATGGATGACAGCTGATTGAAACTGGGAGGCTGGGTCTAAAGAACAAATGTTTTTTCATTTAACAATCATATTTAATTATATACACACACACACATATATGTATATATATTATATATTGTACACACAAACACATATGCTTTAAATCCTAAAAAAAGTAAAATAATACAATAACAGATCCCATTTTGTTGGACTTTTTTTTCTATCAAATTTTACATTTAAAGATACTGAAATCTTTTATTTACATTTTTAAAAATATAATTTAATAATAGTTGTAAAATATTTGTCAAATATATAAAATAGTGAATAAATATTTGTCAAAATATAAAGTATAAAATAAAAAATATAAAATAGTTTAAAATAATATTTTAATGATTTGAATAATAGTTAATAAAATTATATTTTAATGTCATTTAGTCTAATAAACTGAACAAATTAGACAAACAAAAAAATATTTTGATACTAAATTCTATATTTAAATGTTTTATATCATTGTGGGTTCGAGTCCCAGTCCAGCAGGGACTGTGTGTGTGGTGTTAGTGAACAACAAGCGCTCTCTCCACCTTCAATACCACGACTGAGGCGAGACCCTTGAGCAAGGCACCGATCCCCCAACTGCTCCCTGGGCACCACAGCACTGGCTGCCCACTGCTAAATTGTCTGTGTGTGTGTGTGTGTGCATGTGCAACTTGGATGGGTTAAAAAGCAGAGCACGAAATCGTAGTATGGGTCATCGTACCTGGCCACAAGTCACTTCACTGTCACTTTTTTTTTTTTTTCCCCTTAGTTGAATCTCTAATAAACAGTCATTTAAAAATATATCTGCTGGTTTTAAAATGTCATATTTATAAAACATAAATATATCATATTATTATAAATATATGGATTAATGTATAAGTATATAATATTATAATTAGCATTTAAAATTATATTTAATCTTTATATATGTTAAGGAGTAGTGTGTTGTTGTTGTGTGTGTGTGTGTGTGTGTGTGTGTGTGTAATTTAAAAATGTATTGAAATTAATATTTTGTACCCATACTGGGCTATGAAATAAGTAATCATAATTCAATTATTTCATTTAAATTTTGTTCCATCATTTGATTTGATGTAGTTTTTTCCCATGGTGAATCTAATGATTGTCTTTAACTCAGTTATCTTCAGTTACCAGAATATTCCAAAATGCATCGCAAGACATGCAAGGTTACATGTTTGTGTTATGGGTTATGTTTGTTTGTTTGAAAGACCAGAGATCTGCATTCATGGTAAATATGTAACCACTGTGCATGTTTCTCACACACGCTCTGATGCACATACCCGCTCCTCAGCAATACTCAAAAAACATGCTTTTGTAGACTAGAGGAAAGTTAAGGGTTGCCCCTCAGCATCACAGGTCTTTTGCTTTGCTCCAGTAACATAGGCCACAATCATTCCTGCTTTTCTCCAGAATGGCCATTTTATCAGCTGCCTCTTCAGCAGATCGCTGCGGTGCGGGGGTCAAGGGAACGGGCCGGTGGTCACGCCGGTCAGGCTACGGGTGCCACGCCAGGCCTCAGATTAATGGCCCCTCTCTGGAGGTCCTGCTACTGATTGCCCTGTCCCTTTATCATTCTTTTCATACCCCTCCATGACTTTTCAGCAAAGTTCAGCAAAAAACACTTGGTGATGAAGGTTAGCACGCATTTTTGAATAAACAAAGCATCTTGGATGCTAATGCGAATTTTATGTTGACATGATAGTTAGGATGCCAGACAACTTATTAAAGTTAAAACATTTCACATTCTTTTGCAGATTATTGGTTTTATTAGTTATTTGATTTTAGCTTGCAATTTTTGTTTAAGTAGTAATGTGAGGTGCTGTTTGCAACCCATTTGAGTGAACAATGCATTTTATACTTCAGTAACTGATTGGATGCTTAAAATTAATATCACTCAATAGCCCATGCATCGTAAGATTTGGAAGATATTTTTTAAATAATTTTTTTATTAGTGTAATTATTATATTGTTGTTATTTAATTGTATATTATTTATTTTAATAACAATAAAATATATTTTACATTTATTTTTCATATTTCATTTGAATTATTGAAATATTTAGTTATCTTAATTATTACTTGCAATAATTAATTATTTTATATAATTTTTTATTATAAGTATGTGTGTTTTTTTCTTATTGTCATATTCATAAATATATATATTTTTATTTGGCTTATTTAATTATTATTTAAAATATATATTTGAACATTTTTAATATATCTACAGTTGTTTTTTATTTGACCTATTTAATTATTACTTAAAATAATGAATAATATAAAAAAAATCATATATACTATTATATAATTATTTTAATAATTATATAAAATTCTTTTTATGTTTACTCTGTTTATAAACTCTATGTTTAATTATTAATTATTATTGTCGTTTGGATCTATTTCTTGTTTATATATATCCCTTATACTGTATATATCCCATGATATAAGGAGTAACCATAATACATTTTTAGATATTACTGTATGATATATATTTATAGTGGGTTATCAAACATCTAAATAAAGCACAATATTCTGCTGGAAGCTTCTTTATATTCCAAACAAATAACAGCAGCAACTGAGGTGTTTTTATAGCTTCCTGCCAGAAACTTTTAAAGAGAAATCGTATTGTGTCCGAGGGTGAAAAGTGAGGGAAGCGAGCCACAATCAAGCATAAGAGAGCGAAAAAAAGATTCGTGAGAAACAGACGTAAATAATTGGCAGGAAACGAAGATCAAAGTGTCTGAGCGGGTCCGTTTGTTTTCAGTCTCACCCCTCCCCGCCGCCCCGCTCTCGAAAAACACGCAAAAACCACTTCTGTGGCTCAAAGCTGGAGGAAGTGTTGAAAACGGTTACGTCCTATCCTGAGGGTCCCGAGCTGCCATCCCTGCATTGTGAGCCAATGTTACGATGGAAAGGAAAGGTGTTGCGTCGTGCTCTGTTTGCCAGGAAGAGGCTTCAGAGGACTGTTGTGAGTTCAGAGAGAAGGACTGTGCCATCTTGTCTGACAGATAAAAACGCTTGTTTATGAGACAATTCTTCTGCTGTTGTTGTTACAGAATTCCAAAGGGATCTAAAGGACACTGTTACATAAATGAAGGACGGCCTATATGGAAAATAACAAGTTTAGCTTTTAAGCACACTCTAAACTAAAAACTGTTACTCTTTCCTGTTTTATTAAATGGGCCATTCTACACAATTGGTCAGAACATCTTGGGAGGGGATGTGGATAGTAAAGTGTGTGTACGGAAATTGTATAATATCCCAGGTACACATTTCTAGTCATTGTGCAGTTAATTCTCATACTGGATTTTCAGAAAGTTTTGAAGTATTGGAAAATATTCCATAATATTCCAAAACATTTCACTACTGAAACACAGTAATAAAAATTTAATTAGAATTATTATATTGACCTATTAATATTTTGCATACATCTACTGTTACGGTTCTGTGCAGGTCAAGAAGAGCGGAGTAGAAATAAACAAAGTCTTTTAATAATAAATCAAAACGTGGAGTAGTATCCAAATATAACATTTACAGAAACACATGCAACGTTAATGACGGGAACTGAAAGACAGACAGCAACTAATAAAGGGGAGACAATCACTGATAATTAACAAAGCACACCTGACAAGAATAACTGAATTACTAAACTGGGTCACAGGGAAAAAGCAAAGAGCGCATGGGGAAAACGACAACAATAACACTGACACATGTAACATCTACAATGTAAATAATACTTTTTTGGTATTTGATTAATTTTTTTTTATTTCATAGGTAAATCAATAACAATTACACGTTTAAAAAAATTTCAAGTAATAATTTCTGAGATTTGTTGCATTTTTTATTATTATTATTATTTTTTTGTAAAAGGCAAAAAGTTGATCATACTGATTTCAAAGATGATGATTATATAAGCATTGAACAAAAACATCTTAGTTGATAACTTAATATAGTTTATTTGTGACAAAGCATCCAATGTTTCGGTAGTGACAGTAATGCTGTAATGGTTTTGAGGATTATGTGTTTCCATTTGTCACTACCAAAACAATTATGACACGTTTCGGTAGTGACTGTTTTGGACAATTCTATGCAAAAACATTTAATTTAGGGGTTAGGGTTCAGGACAGCCACCTCCCCAAGTGAAAGTACTGTACCTAATAAATGATGCTTACTAATTTATTCTTGTGGGCTTTAATAGACAATGGAGGGTCTCACGACCAATTAGTACGTATTTTACAAGTTGGCAAATTTGTGCTAATTCATACAAATTCGTACGACCTCACTCTTACAATTTTGTACGATTTGTCTAAACACCAGTGACGAGTAGGTTTAGGGACGGGGTTAGGTATAGGCCATTCAATCAAATTCATACGAATTGGCAACTCGAAAAATATGTAGAAATTAAGACAAAATCATATGAATTTGTATAAGCGAATTTGTACGAATTAGCCACCTCGTAAAATATGTACGAATTGCTGTGAGATCAGACTCGAAGGTTCTTACTAAACATCTAAGATTTGAATACTTACATGCTTTTTAAATGTATTTTTTTTGGTTTTGGGACAGCCGTTTTGTAGAATTAACATTTTCATTATAACCATGAATTTCCATCGACTCTTACATTACATGCATTACAAATGTCATCATAAACACTATTATACTGTAACTGTGTTTAGCATGATTCCTATATATGTTTTGTACTAACTCTTGAATTTCTGTCCTCAGATTGTCCGTACAAGCCCTTTTTGCTAAATTATTTCTATTTCCCAACGGTCATAATCACATTCTGTCCCCTTAAAGCAGAGGTAATGGCTATTAGATGTAAGCATTATGGACACTTCAGAAAGGGAAAAATCTGCTAGTTCCACCTCTTCATTTAGATGAGGGTACCTGGAGTCCTGCTCCATTAGCTCGGCTTCATTACAGCAGTAATGGGCAGGATTGAATTTCTAATGCTTGAGCAGGCTTTCCCACTCATTAAATATGTCTCTCTTTCTTAACAGGGAAGTCAAAGCTTGGCGCTCTGCTCCTCTTTACCGTCACAGGGATAACATTTCTGGATGTTTCCTGTCATAGTTACTTTTAAATTATTAAATTAGTTTGATTTTAATTCGTAGATTTCAGCTGAGTGTCACCACTGATACTGGTGTAAGTGATTTAAATGAATAAATTTATAATGACATAAATAAATACTGTATGTTTTACATTTTACATATATTCATTTAGCAGACGCATTTAGTCAATACATCAGGCGATTCATCTTAAGAGGCAAATAGACACAGGAAATGCTCGTAATAATACGTTTCAAGCATTGTTATAATACAAGCTAGACATGAAAAGATTAAAAGAAAATAATAATTAAACAATATATATTTATTTTTTTTAATGTACAAATTTTTTTTAGGATTAAGTCAGATAATGATGAAAGAGGTGTGTTTTCATGTGTATATTAATATAATTAAAAGTATTTAATTATTATTTAATTTTAATTATATAATAGGTAAATATAAGGATAGATAAATATATTTAGATGCCTTTTAAAACTACATGGTACATTATTTTTACATATTACATTGTATAATTATTAAGGCCAGGAGGCTTTGTAATTAATTAATCGAAATTAATCGCATTTTAATCGCATATAAATATTTGACCTGAGAACAGTGAGAAAT
>JAUMHR010000060.1:11634442-11649013 GCA_032361145.1 Enteromius fasciolatus | reverse complement strand
TCATACGAATTAGTACGAATTGGCACAAATTTGGCACCTCGTACGAATATGTACGAATTGCTCGTGAGATTGTGTTGCAACCTCCTGTTTGGAGCATGATTTTAACGAAGAAATAAGCAAATGCTATCAGTCAACGTTTTGGATCCAGAGCTTTACTGGATAGTGAATGAAGTGCTTAATTTCAATTTTTTTTTCTTTTCTTTTCTATTCTTTAATGATTCAGGTTTCCATGAATAATGCTATTTGATTTGAAATGAATCATTATGAGTCAATGGAACGGTTCACATGTTCACCTGTATAAGTGAAATTTAGATAAAAGCAGATAATTTAATGCTGTAGATGTTGCGTTGAGTAATTCGAGGAAAAAGGTTTCATTATGCAAGAATGCAAAATTATCATTATGCAAATCAATCTAGATTTAAATGAGCGCTCTTTTACCAACACGCTGTGGAGCAGAACATTACCAAAGCTGGGGGCTACCTATTTAAAACAGTGTAGTGAAATCATTTAACTGAGCAATAGATTCAATTAACATCTGAGTCTCGAGTCCACCGATTCATTTGAGAGGATGCCAGTGTCGGACCACAATTAAATCTCATCGTCGTTCTCATTCTGATCAAGGCTGAGTGAAGGATGCTGACAGTTATCCTCTTCAGCCGTCTCTCACCCAAGTGGCGACTTGTCAACACCAGCACTTTTTGGAAATGTGAGCCACACATCCTCCAGACTGTCTCGGATCTCACCTAAAGCCACCAGCTCGGCCATCGCCCAGGATAAAAAGACATTATTTTATTATGAATCCATGGGTGTCAGATTTCATTTCATGGCTTAAATTTCACAGATTAAGCTGTTAGAGATATTCCAGCGCATCTCATTAATGTCTGAAAGCGGTAATGTGTAATTTGTGGTGGTAATCATTTAAATAATTTCTGTGAATGTATGCACCAGTACAATTCAGGCTTAGGACGCTGCGGGACCCTTCTATTTGACAATTAACTTATAATTCCAAACAGGGATTTGTCCTCTCTCCACGGTTATATATCAGACAGACAAGAGACCCATGCCCGCTGAATGTGGGGTACAGGGGTTTCAAACAGGGCTCAGGAAAAAAAACATGCATTTTAGGATATGTTTAACACGTTATGAGTGTATTTATTCAGTTTGGATTTTAACTTAACAGACAGAATTTATAACAAAAACACCAAATGCTATGCGTTAACAACGCTTTAGGGTTTACAGTTTTAACTTAAAATTACAGTTAAATACCATAATTTCATTACCTGATATAATGTTAATATACCAACCTATTAAAGTAGTGAAATTTGTTTTGTACCTTAACACTGATAAGCACCAAATGCAGGTGGAGATGAGAAAGTCACATTATGAACCAAAGCTCATCACAAGCAGCTTTTAAATATGAACATGTATAGAAGGTGCTCGGTGTCATTCACACAAGCACCATTGTGGTGAGACTCATTAAACTGAAATATATAATAAACAATAATTCAACAACATACAACCCTAATAACACAAATAACAAGAAAAATTAAGAAGACACATTGAAATTTTTTATTTTAAAGATAAAAAATAAATAAATAAATTATAAATGCAATGCATAGAATTCTAGGAATGTCAGTTTTAACTTTTTTCCTCTGTGAATTTTACAGGAATTTACCATCAACCATTTAACAGGTTTTTACCGTTTAATTCACAGTAATTTTTTACAGTGTATAGGTTTTGTCTATTTGTCAGTAAGATTTTATTTTACTAATCTAAAATAGTTACATTTAATATACTTTTATATATGTTAATATGTACAAGTCAGAATAAGCATTTTGTTTGAATTTGTACATAAATATTGTGCTACACCACATAACAATGTAACAGTATTTCAACCACATTTCAACATTTTATTCTCCAAAATGATTTAAAACCTTAAAAGTAGGGACTTTACGTACATTTAATATATATGGACATAAAATCACTTTAGCTAATTTATTTTGATATATATGTATATATATATATATCATATTTTTTTTCTTTCCTTTGGAGCATTTTACTGGTCAAAATCATAAATGATAAGACAGTATGATTATGTAGTGTGTAATACATATGCATAGCATTTAGCAAGTGTTAATTTCAAATAAGGTATAATTTATATATAAAAACAAATATTTTCCAAATTTTATTAACAACCTGATTTATTGCAATAATAATACAAATCAGATTATTTAATATCATCTCTGTTAGTTTAAAAGTGTTTTTTAAATATCAAATAGTCCTTGGCATTAAGACTTTTAAATCCCCTGTTATAACATTCTCATTCTGCAATCGCTGACATTGTAAAACTGTTGTCCTGTGCCCATGAATTTTTACAACCACCCAGAAGAGACCAATATGAAGGAGAGTCACGTCACTGAATGACACTCATCCAAACAAGGTACATTTGAATATTCACACGTCTACATGAAAGGCTGCGGGCAAATATCAAATTTCCTCCCCAGACAGTCAGACCTTCGGACTTGCCCCCCCCACACTTTCTGTGACGTGACCCTCGTTTGCAGCGGAGCAAATTTTTTTCTGACTGGCATCCCAGACGTGAAGGACAGATGAGAGATGTAGCGAGGGCAGAAGGCAGGAGAGAAGAGGCAGTGAGGTCGCTCACTCGCAGGTTGTCTATACAGAGGCAAAGGCACATGAAATTAAAGATGATCATCCTGCTGTCAGAAACAGAGCTCTGCTGGCGTATTTCGGCCCACTCTGAGTCCCCATAGAGACCTGTTATAAGGCATGTGCCTCTTGCCAATCAGAGCAGCCCCAAGCTCTATGGGATCACTGATGAAATATGGACAATGGCGTGCAAGGTGGGCACAAGGGGAGGCAGGCAACTTAATGAGGCAATTTCTCAGATAATAAGATTGGAAGATATGCTAATATTTCTACCTTAAGGAGATAATTATGATGTAGAAGATAGAATATTTTATCTTAAAGCGACAGTGCAGTGGTCCCAATCCTGATGCTATCATGCAATCTTTTTTTCCGGTTGATGTTTTCTACGTGTGTGCTGGGACAAGGGAAAAACAATGCTAGCTAGGCCAGTTTTTTCCCTCTTTGTGCTTTCTTTGATCATTTTGATAGGGACTTTGTTTTGAACGTTCGCTTGGGACAACAGAAAGGCTTGTAAATATTTATGTCATTTGGGGATTAAGTGAAAAAGAATTTTAGTAGTACATAAATAGGCTAATATACATTGATATTCATTATTAAACAAACAAATAATGTAAATATTTTGGAAAATGAAGAAACTTTTAATAAACTTTTCATTTTCCTCATATCCATCGAGATATATACATACTCATGTGAAAAGAAAAGACACCCAATTGAATGCCATGGTTTTCTGTATCAGATAATAAAATTAAATACATTCAATTAAATAATTGCTTCTCTAAGATCATTGCTGATGTCTCCTCTTTGACATTGTGTTAACACACACGTGAAGGCTCTAGACCAGCAAACTGTCAACATCTCTGCTTTTATGGGGTTGCTCACACTTGCTAATGATCAATTAATCAAGGGTATTTGATTAGCAATGCCTGACTGTCACTTACCCTCTTATTTCCTGTGTTAACAGTAATGGTGTTCTAACTTTGTCACACAAGCCTTTTCCATATTGGCTTTATTTTTGCAAAGTAAATAATGACACAGTGTGACTGTAGACAGTATGTCATGTTTTTGTTTGTCTGAGGTCTTATTTTCCAAATTTTGAGACCTGCTAAGAATTTTTTTTTTTTTATTCTATCCTGATATGGAAAAACCATGGCATTCAATAGGGTGTCCTTTTTCACATGACTGTACACACACACACAAAATCAAATTCAAAATCAAAAATTCAAATTTTATTTGTCACATACACAATCATACAAAATACAATATGCAGTGAAATAATTTTTTGCGACCACAGAGTCACATATAATGACTCATAAATAATTTTAATCATATTATATATATATATATATATATAGATAGATAGATAGATAGATAGATAGATTTTTTGTGCTGCCTGCCACGATTCTACGCTATGTAACAATGGCAATAAAGTATACCATGTGCATCAGTGAACCTGTCTCATGCATATTAACAGAGTGAAATGTCATTAATTGGTCATTGATCAGAGTGCCCGTGCAAATATATGTGAACATCATTTGCATTGCAAAGAGGTTGTTTGCCCACATTCATGTCAAGGCGTAAGGTTGCTGTATGAGAAAGAAGGGCCTGGGGCTTTGGAGTATCCCACAGTTTTCTGCTTATTTTATTGCTCATTCTCTCTCAGAGGACACAGGCACCTCCAATTACAGCCCATAATGAGCTCCATCAGATAATTATGAGCTCAGCTGGCCTGAAAAACAAGCTGATACATATAGCAGACCGTGGCAGGAAGTTTCAGTGTGAACTTGCAAAGTCTGAGTTTCGTCCCTAGACATAGAAACTTAAGACCTGAACAGAGATGGTCATCAGGAAGTATGTTTAACCACATGTCACTGCTGAACAAAAGTAGGACACATCTGGAGGCTTGAACCAGACAATCTAGAGTATCCACATTTCGGCTTTCTGAGGATGGAGTAGTGATGAACACAATGTTCTCTTGTCGCTGATTTGCTAAGACATTTGCCTCTTAACTTTTCTCCGTGGTTACCAATGAAGATTCAGCCAGTGATAGTATAAGGGAGGAGAAGGACCACATGGAGGAAAGTAAATGGAGGAAGTCTTAACGTTAAATAACAAAATACTTCTAGACTGAAAAGTCCAGCTTGAGAATTTTTAGTGGTTCCAATTAGAAACACACCAAAAAACATCACTAAGGCTAAACGTGTTAAAATTGTTTGAAAATACTTGAAGTATTTTTAAAAAACTTTGTGGAAATTGGCATTTCATTAAGAAAAGTATTTGCCATTTTTAGCCTTCTTCTTTTTAAATCCATTTTGTTATTCAGTCAAGAATGAGGGTAAATGCGTCTCATGTGCACGTTAGCTCCCTCTTTAGCATACTGATTAATCTATGCACGGTGTGGGCGTCATGGACCATCTGAATGCTGGGTAAATGCCATCTCCTGGCGGGCGTGAGTCTTTGTGATATTGCTTCTCTCTGTCAAATAGAATTCATGTATATTTTGCAATCTTTGCATCCTATTATGTGCAATAAACTAGGTACTTTATCCATGACAGCACCTGGCTGGCAGTGAAAATATGCAGAAGCCAATCTACCAAACACACCCTTTCAAAATCAAATTTATTTAGTTAGAAACGGTCTCAAAGACACTCTTGTAAGCTATCATGTAACATTGTGATTAGAATACAGACAAGCAGAAATTTAATTCATTTCAAATTCAGACCCGCTCCGCTTCCTATTATGCCGCTGTATCAGTAAATTGTAAACCCTCCGTTGCGGCATTACAATTCAAACAAGGTTAGTTTTCAAACACCTGATTTGAATACGCCGAAAAAAGGGAAAGAAAAATGAAGGAAGAACTGCTTCGACAGCCTTTGTGTCGACGCGCGCCAAAAGATGAAGAAGTGTAGGCACGCGAGCAGAGGAGAGGCACTTTTGGATGCGATGGCTGAGCGATAACGCCCGAGGAAGTGTCAGCTAATTTCAATGCAGCACCTACAGCACAATTATTATTATTATCACCAAATCATGGAAATAAATTAAAAGAGCGAGATCCGAAAATAGCACATCTGGGCCTTATACTTCACAGGTACACCCAGTGGGGATTCGGAAGGAGATGACTTTGCCTCATTATGTGCTTGGGTGGCGCGTGTGAAGAGAGATGGTGGACTCGCTGTAATGCCAGATCTCAACAGATGAGATAGGGGCTGTAATTTGAATGCCAGTGGGAGGCAATTTAAACACATGGCAGTCAGAGAACGCGACACTCTGATCAGCAGCAAGGCCGTCCGGGGCTCGCCAAGGTCAGTCGGAGGCTGTTTGGGCCTCACTTGGGAACACTTTGTTGGTCAAAGAAGGAAAGACTTTGACAGGCTTTATTAATTGGCTTGAACTCTGACAGAAATTACACTTCTACATTTCCTCATAAATTATTTCTGCGCATGGTTGACATTATTGAGCTTGAAAGAATACCAAATGCGCGTCGTAAAACCAGTTCATTGTGTCATCGCGGACAAATCGAGCTGAACAAACCGCAGGAAATGTGGAAAGTGTTGCGTTAGCCAAACAAAAACGCCATCCCAGTTTATAATGTTACTCTGTTTGACATTTCCCGAATCATCTGCCAGGAAACCAGAATGACAGGATCTTCCTGTAAGTTTTGTGAGAAAAGAAACCGAGTAAAGTATCTGGCATTAGAAGGAACGGGTTCCTTCCTTCCCTCTGAAACAATGCATATCTCAATCAGTGTCAATGAACGCTGATTAGAACATCACGGGCGCCACAATCATATCCAAAAGAGGATGATAACCAAAGTACAGTAATTTCCACCAAATGAGAAGCAGAACAAAAATCAAGCGAGTTCTTAATCAAATATGCTCAACGGTCGACGACGTGTGAGGTGCAGAGGGGGCCCTTCGTTCTTCTCCGTTCAGGAAAGCCAGTGACTCATCCTTCGCTCTTTCCATCCCTCCTCCTGTCCCGTGATTCATGGGCTCAGGAGGGGCCCCCATCTCCCTGGAGAAATTAACAGTAATTTTAATTGCGTAGACGTCTCCAATTCATTACTGCCCACTCGCACAAATTTTCACCCTCTCAGGTGTCAAATGGCACTTAACATCTCTGCCAATCACGGCAGCACTAGAGGAGAGCTGAAGGAGATGGAAAGCGAAGGTGGCGGGTGCGTCGGGCCCCCCAGTGTGGAGACGATGTGGAGGACCCCTCTTATCCCCTCGGTTTAACTCCTGCACACATACACACGATCTGAATGGTAATACTGTATATGTGTGGAATCAAAAGACACGGTGTGCGGAGCCTACTGTAGCATTACTTTCAATTACACTAACGATTAAAGCTTAAAAGAAGACGATGACATCAGTTTTATTTTTTAGTCGTAAGGCAGAAGCGTGACTCCCATCTGATCGTAATATCCAAAGCTGAATATTAAAATGATGCGGGGCAGTCAACATCATGCTGTGAATATCCCCAATGTGCTCGTGAGTCTATTTACAGCAGGCTGCCCTCAGGGCTTTGATTAATTTCAGATAATCAGCAGCAGCTCCTTGACCTTGGAGTTCAATATGAGTGCTCCTCATGTTCTGACTTCTGCTTTTCAGTCAATACTTCCACAAAGCACTGGATAAAGCTAGTCTTTCAGCTGGTTGCTTGCTAAATCTATCTATCTATCTCCACAGTGACATGCAATGAGATGTTACAGAGCACAAAACATAAACACTATAATATAAAACAGACATTTCATAACACCTCGGCTGATGTGACTGTGGAGTAGAAAGCTGTGAGATTAGTGGCCTAATTGAATGAATTTAATTTGCTGTAATGGGAGAAATATGTCACAAGAATGGCTGTCGACTGCTTTTTCTCATTCAAATGTAATTTTTTTTTTCTTAGACCTCCATCCCCACCCCCAACCCATCCTCATTTTTTCTTTCATATATAGTCTCAGTCAGTCATATTTTGAGTTATAAAGACATTGGGGCTAAGCAAGGAACCGAGAAAGCGTGTGTTAATTTATTAAGCTGTAATTATTGCTTTAAATCTATCAACATGTGAATTTAAAAAGGCGAAACTTTTCTAAAGGAGTATCTAAAATAACATATACATATTAAGGTAAGGCACATGGCTTAACAACAGATATTATGATTATTATTTCAACAAAAACTTGGAGCTGTTGAGTAACAGCAAAGCATACCATTAATTATCTGCTGTCCTAAGCCAAGATTTCTGTTGTTTGCTTTGAATTATGGTTTTTTAATCGACATACTAAGTAGCTGTAATGTAAATGTTGCCATCTAAACAAATCAACCATCAACGATGACTCATAAAAACCAGCTTTGTCCAATCCCGTTTTGCAAAACAATGAAACTCTCAATAATATGGCAGCTGGATAAATAGAGCAACTCTCCAGGCGATATTTAACTCTTCTGACCTTCTGCAACCTTTAACTAGCAAACAGAAATCACATCAAACTGAATACACACAATCTATCTATTATTTTTTTGTTTTTTTGTTAAATAAATAAGAGCAGGCAAGACTGCAGGAGCAGAAGAAAGACGAGCGTGCTTTCATTGTGGTCTCCACCACCCTCGAAAGCGGAGGAAAATACACTTCTCTAGGGTGGCTTTGAAAGGTCATGAGGTGTTTGTCTTGGAGACGATGTTTTATTATTTCCTTAGGAGGGAGAGGCATATTTGAGGTTCTCGAGTTAAAGCTTCTCGACTAATGGACAGAGGTGATTCATGGACAGTTTAAAAGGCCTTTCATTTGAACGATACTGACTTAAATTTTTAAGATATCGAAAATAAAAACTAAATTAAACAAGCATATGTTTATAGACTCCTTTACAAACAACAGCCCTTTAGTGAAGGTTCATGAAAGATATGAGATCTCCACAGTGGGCGGTAAACAGTAATAGGGCAGGGCAAGGGGCGAAAGCATGCTGGGACTCATGAGCACATGACCCCAGAGGTGTTAAGTCTCATTATAGCTTAATTGGTCTTCATTCATAGCTGAAGGAGTCTAGCAGAATACACTTTGTAAACATCAACCCATCTCTTATCCTGCTTACAGGTAGCCTGCCTGCCTTTGTGCCTGATGGAAATAAATTACAAAAGTACAATTTGAACTTCATTTAGGCATTTTAGTTACTTAATTATGTTACTGTTTTAACTAGTTGCACAAATCAGTCAGATATTTGCTTCTCTGAGCTAGATGAAAACCAAAGGCATTTACTGATTTATAATATTGCACATAGAGAAAGATTCAAATTTTCCAGTATTTCAGTTTTAAATATTTGTAAGTTTTTTAATTTTAATAAAATGAACCTTCTGTCATAAATTGCTCTCCAAACGTTCATCTTCTGAACACAAATTAAGATATTTCTGATGATATCAGAGCCATCCGACCCTCCATAGACATCAATACAACAGAAATGTAAATTACTTTATTTATTTTTTTTACGCAAAGAGAACAAAAATAACATAAATTACTGAACCAATGACTGGCTATTTCAGAGAGTATCACAACGCATGCGTACGCTTTCCACATGTAAGCAAAGCTGTGTGCTTATGTGTTGCATTACAGGAGAGAAGAATAGTTCAGTAAATTATGTTAGTTGTGTAACCTTTGCGCAAAAAAGCCTAGTGTCGCAAAACTGAATTTGAGCCACTGATATCACATGAACTGTTTCACCAATGCCTCATTTCATTTTATTTTAAAATGCTAAAGCTTTTAATTTGTATTCTTAATTAAATTATTATTGACACTGTTAAGTCTGCACACGTAGAAAGTGTGCACTTGGTTCATCGTGACAACTATGCAGTCGAAATTTTCATCAAAGTGCACAACAGCCTCTCATTTCATTATCCTTCCAATCTGAACAAAGCGTGGGGACCTGGCTGATTGTGCTATACATTTATATGGCACTTCCCATTTGCCCTTCTAACCCAGTTACTGCCAGTCAATTACTGCATATGTGAATCCATTTACCCCTGAACCTCAGATGCCCTGCGTGTTCATGACACATCAGCGCTCCTTAAAGGGGACCTTGAGGATTCTCTGATGGTGGCCTCCCATGGGCTTGGCAGCTAAAATGTCAGACAGGCTCACTCATGCCCCCGAAATGAAAAATGGCACCCCTCGCCACGGCACCCACCGGGGGAGGAGCGCGAGAAGGAAGGCCTCTACAAAAGTCCACCAAGGTACATCACTAACAACAGACGGCGGCTAATTAACTATTGTGCGGCACTTTTACAATTAATTAGCCCCTTAAGCTGCTTTTGTCAAAGGCGGTAAACAAGGCGAAGTGAAGTTAATGACTTACTCAGATCAAAGCATGAGTTATTGTCTTTATTTTTCAGCAGTACCTGTGGGAGGTTCGGTTGCGCTCCAGCAACATGGAGATGTTTCCTTTCATCAGTTCGTCATCAGGGGCAGCGGAGCCACTTCTGGGGGACAGGGATGCTGGATGGAGAGATTTCGAGAATCGAGATCAAGCTCGGGGGAGGATTTATGAAATCTTATTTTTCTCTTCAAATCTGTTTCAGTTCCCACGGGCATTCTTCAAGAGTGAGTTAATGATTTGATGCGAATCATTTTTGATCGGTCTTAGCGAACGCACAAACAACAACAAGGACGCGCTGGCACATTTTTCGGCGGAGAGTTCCTGTGGGCCAAGATTTTTTAATTCCAATGAGAGCATATCCAAGGTCAGACTCTGAACTTCCTGGCCATTAAGAGATCACAAAGACTAGCAGTGAGAGTGCATAATATCCACACAGCTATTTTTGGCCTCAAATTAAAATATATGACATGTTGAAATGACTGCAATGTGCAAGAGAGGTATTCAAACTAGACACTAATGATGCTTATTAATGGCGTGAATGAAGTCTTGACAGGTCGTGTGTCATTTTCCAAGGAATGCTTCACTGGCATAATGGCTAATGTAAGTGGGTGTAATTATATATATTATACCCTGTCCTATTGTATTTTGGCAGCGGTTTGAGGGAGTCAGACAGTTAGGATGAAAATCAAAGCCGTTATGCGGAAGGAACAGGAGAGCTGGGGGAATTGTAGGCCGTTGCCAATTTGCTCATTTCACGTGGACCGGACCATGTTTAAGCCAATAGCACCCATTAGTGGTCAATTGGTGAGAATGTTTCACATATACATGCATAGAATTACATAGAATGTTGCAGTATTGGTGGAAACTAAACGTCACAGATTAATCTTCTCCAAAAAAATGCTAGTGGCTCCCTCTTTTTTTTTTTACTACAAAAAAAGATCTCTAATTGGAGGCCCAGAGGTAAAGCCTTTCATTAATCATTAAGCTTTGCAGTCTTGATAACAGATCTGGGAAGCTCAAACACCTCTCTCATTTATTTTTATTTACATATTTTCTCTCTCTCTCTCTGTCTTTTTATCCAAAGGGAACGAGGTATGAAAAACTCGTCAAAAGAACAGACAGGGAAAAGGGTCGGAAAATGGTAACTTATGCTCACTGGGAATTACCAAAGCACTTAGTAATTAAATCTAAATTGACATTCTAGTAATTAGCCCCTTAATTACGAGGAATAACACAATTAGCCACTGAGTCTTCGCTAATTGTTAATTTGCCCAGGCAAAGTTATTGTGTGTGTGGCAGAAAAAGGCACACAACAGAACAAATGTTAATTTGTCTCATTCAGCATCCCTTTTTATACTCTGTTCATTCACATATTCAATTTAAGTTGTGATAGAAAAATTATTATCATGATCATCATTAACACAATTCATAAAATGCCTAATATCCTGTTTCTGCTTAGCTTAAAAAGAAGAAAGCTGCGTGCAAAAACAACACTGTAATGAATTCCTGTGAAAATTACAGTTGGATGCCAGTAACTTACTGTAGATTTAAATTTATGTCATTTAGGCAACAGTTTGTTCAGCGATAAATGAACATTACACATAAAAAAATTCTTACAGAATTAATGCAAAGCATTTCTGGGAACCAATATCAGAAAAAAACATAAACAGGTTGGTGAGGATTTCTGGTTCCCAGAATTCTTTGCATGAAAATGTTTTTAATAGTTTTATTCTGTAAGATAAAGACTTTTAATGTTTAATGTTCATGTATCTTTAAACAAACTGTTGGAAATAAATTAGATTTTTTTCGATTTCTTTGTATTATTATTATGTATATTTACATGCATGTATGTATGTGTGTATATATATATATATATATGGGTAGTTAACATATGAAAGTGTCTTATGGTGTGATGTAAAAATGTATGAAAAAAACCCCAAACAAACTTTGAAGAACATTGAAGATAAACCTCTCATGATATTTGTCATTTAAAGAATAAAGGAAAGATTAAGAAATAAATAGGACACAGATTAAATACAGACACAAGGGTTTATTTTCAAGAACAGAAAATTTTTGAAATGTTCAGAAACCATGTCTTTTATAAGTTACCATGTTTTTATTGTCTTAGTTATGAGTACAGTTTTTTTTTTTTTACCTAATCAAAATAACCCTGCAGTTTGATTGAGGTTAATTGAAATGAAAAATTTGTATTCTCTCTCTCACACACACATACACATGTGGAATAAAAATATAAATAGCAATCATATGTATTGTATGGGTGATGGAAGAACATTTGTGGATAGACTTTGGCACAGCACCACCACACCAGCATGCCATTGCAGACCCCGAGGTTCATTTTAATGTGATCTCAAAGCATGGATTCAGCCCTAATGCCTCATGGTTGAAGCAGTATTGGCAGTGCAGAGGATTTATCCAAATGCTGTTATCACCAAGTTCAGCATGCACACAACCTCCTGCCCTCCATGACTCCAGTGTCCTTCCTTTCCAGTGGCGGCTTCAAAGATAAGTGTATGTACTCAGGCACAGATTACCCCGCCAACTCACAACAAATATTTGGCTGGCGGATGAGCCATCTTAGAATCCAACCGAACATGAAATTAAGCGGTGTGCAGACAGGCAGGGGTGCAGAGCAACCGAAAACATGATTTAGGCCTCGGTAAACACAACAGAGCAGACGACAAAGGTGCGAAGCTGAGGAGGTCGAAGGTGTCATATACTCAGTAACACTGCTGTGGACTCACTACTGCAATGTTATGACATTTCCCGTTTTTGTTTTCTTTTTTAAAGGCTTTAAAACATCAATAGTTTTGTATCATAAAAATGCATTTCAATGGACATTGGAGCATATTGTGCCAAACTAAGTAATTCTGCTTCTTTATCTCACTTGCCCTCGCCGCCGTCAAAGTGCAGCGCGAATCTAAAGCCCCCACTGCTCTTTTCCTACTGTGTCTTTAATTGGATCCTTATTACCATTCTGGCTCCCTGAGAATGATGAATTTGTATGTGTGAGAATTTCATTAATCATTCTTATTCACAGTCCACCCAGACGAGAAAAGAGACGGAGAGAGTGAGAGGAGATAGAGAAGGAAGAAATTAATAATTTTTGAGACTGGGATATATTTCGTAATGAATATTCATGCCTGTAGGATATTTGGGGTCAGCCATAATCAGGCAGGTAATTTGTAATTTGCTGTGTTTCACCCAGGACCTGCCACATAGGTTAATATACAGCTAGCCTATTTGAACAGAACTAGGGGGATTTTTGAAGTACAACTACCTCGTCTTACCTGGGCATGTTATTTATTTATAATTTATAAAGCAATTATCAAAAATTCAACAGTTTGTCATTCAAAACACTTTATATAGGTTGTAACAACTGGACAAGTTTTTATATCAAAATGACAGAACTGCTTACTATAAAAAATCATGATCTGTTTTTCCATTATTTAGGCAAAAATATGCATAAACGGTATTTTAACGTAATGGATACTGGGATTTGGATTTATCCTGTACTCTATTCAGTTTTGTTTTTAAGGAATTAATATTTGTATTTTCCAAAAACAAATTCAATTAATCAAAAGTGACAGTAAATACATTTAAATTATGTTCTTTTGGACTTTATATTTAAATTAGGGCCGGGACTTTAACGCGTTAATTTAGATTAATTAATTACACAAAATTAACGCGTTACATTTTTTTAACGCATTTTAATCGCATTACTTTTGCACCGCGGAACGTTTCTCACTGGATGAGTTTCGGCGGACAGATTATATGGGAGCACCAACTAGCGTTTCTAATGTTTTGAATGCACTTGAAGCACACGCATTTCAGCCTGTTCACACGCTCTCACGCCACACCATGTATTTCTTACGCTGAAAAGTAAGAGATAATTATAACTTGTATACACAATTAATAGACGAGGCGGAAGCATACGATGTGCCAGCACGATCGTTACTAGGCTTCATGGGTGCGCGCACGCACACACGGTGTGGAATTTGAAAGAGCAACAATGACGAATGCGGTAGGTAATCCATTCATTATTTATTTATGTGTATTACTTCATTTTATGATTCCTGGACAAGATCAGTTGCCTGTGATCGAAGATAGTGTGAGCTGCTGCTGGGAAATATTGCCAGATTGGTACCAAATTATTTCTAAAGTTTCAGATTCTGCAATCTTACTCTTTGTGTACAGTATGAATGTACATTAAGTTGGCTCAGTTGTTCTGTTGACTCTTTTGGCACCAAATTTATCTGTTTATTTTTGATATTTGTGTTTTTTAAAAATATATCAAGCTATTTATTTCATTTGGATGAATTTGTCTCTTTTATCAGCTTTACCAATTGTTGTAATTAATATTTGTGCTGATCATTTATGAACAATAAGTAAAACTAAACTGCTAGCAATAACTTCTGAGAATTGGGTGGGCCAGAGGGGCTGCTGTGCAAGTATTTTGTGGCTCCTCCCCTATAGCAGATCAAATCTCACTCCAAACTTTTGCTAAAACTTGAGAGCCCTGTTGAAGT
>JAUMHR010000060.1:11582054-11593670 GCA_032361145.1 Enteromius fasciolatus | reverse complement strand
TTTATTTACGTATTTATTTTACTTTATATATTTCCTCTGGTCATAAAAATATTAGCTGCAGAAAACTTTCATTTACATAAAAGCAAATATGTGACTAAAAGTGTTTTATATATTGTATTAAAGTGAGTAAAACAATACTGAAAATACAACAAAGTTGAAAAACATTTAAGAATAATAGAAATATATTCCTAATAATTCGATTTTTGTGGGATTTTCAATAAACAAACAAACAAATATATGTATGTATGTATATAGAGAGACAGAAAGAGATCATTACATTTCCTAATAATGAGAAATTTTTTCGTTTTCATAAACATATATATATAACGTTAGGCACTTCATGATAGGTCCGTGGTTTCTATTAATCTGCCTGCCGCCAGAGGGCGCTGCGCGTGGCACCATTTCTCACACAGTCGTCTCGTGCATGACAGTCATGTAGTCGCGTGGTGCTGATGTGAGGAACTCCTATTTTACGCTGTTTGAAGAGCTTTCCAGAGCCACGCCGGGTGGATATGCTTTTCGCCGACGACGTGGGAGGCGTTTAACCTTCAAGTCCACCAAAGCGTCGGTGCATTCATAATTTAAAACATGCGCGAATGTTTGTGGAGATAGCGGAATCGCTGTGTTGCAAGCGGGAATGAGCTCGTAGAGGGAGGAGCGCTTCGCTCGGCTCGCCGCGCAACGAGATGATGATGATGATGGTGGTGGTGGTGGCAGAGGGATCTGGAGGATGCGGCAGACGCGAATTTCACCGCTTTCTTAAAGGTTAATGGCAACTGGTGGATGTTAAAGCGAAGGGCGCCGAGGTTCAATCAGCTGAAATCGGAATGTGCGTGTGGCGAGCGCTGTAATGAGCGTCCAGCGAAATGCATTGAGTTCCAAGTCAAACTAGGTGGATAATGTCAGAGCGGAAAATGCCGACAGTCATGGACCAGAGAGGTCAAGGTGTGTGAAGAATCTAGAAAGAGATGCAATTAGTGAAATTAGAGGATGCATATGCATTTTAAAATACATGGACATGTTTAACGTGCATATAAATGGCATTAAATATTAATAGTGCACCTCAAACCTGAATATAAAAAAAAAATCAAAAGCAATTTCTAATTTGACTTAGACTTAATAAAACACCGAGCAATATGATGTGTGAAGTGATGCCAACCATAAATGAGGGGGACTCGGTGAGTTCCCAGAGAGGCTCTCAGAACGGCACGGATGCCGAATCTAATTTTGAACAGCTGATGGTGAATATGTTGGATGAGAGAGATAAGCTGCTGGAGTCTTTACGGGAGACACAGGAGACCCTCATCCAGTCGCAGACCAAACTCCAGGATGTGCTTCACGAGAGAGATGTGCTTCAGAGACAGCTCAACTCCGCGCTACCGCAGGTAAACTCGCATACCTGACACAGGTACACGGGAAGTTGCGTCATGACTTACTGTGGTTAATCATATCTCACGATGAAATGTCCTTTTCCTGTAAAACCTCAAAACAAACTACTAGAAACAACTAGTGGAAACTAGAATCTAATTGAATGCCCGTTTTAACAACAGCTTAAACTTACAGATGATTAATTCCCAAAGTCTGACTGTGATAAAAAATAAAAAAGTTATTTTCTAACCCTTGAAAGACATGATATGGCATGAGAAGTTGATGTTTATGTTGATGTATTTCCTGGGAAAACAGGAAATTGGGACGGAAGGAGGGAACTATTTTTGTTTTGCAACCCAATTGAGTGCAACAATGTCCATCTGCTTTGGTTGTAGAAGTATTTTATTTAATTTTTTTATTACAAGCCAAACATATGAAGTAAATCACATTGTTACAAACTTTGACTTGAAACAAAAAAGCAGGAACGTTTCTATTAAGCATTGTGAATTGTGTGATCATTGCATGCATATTACGTCTAAGTCATTGACAGCGCTTCATCGGAGTGGATGAGCAAAAATTGTCTCATTGGTGAAAGTTTCTATGCAGAATCAATGTTAAACAATGTATTTAAATGCAGGCTGGTGGATGTAACTAATGCATACACCATCGAATTACAACCTCGTAGCTCACCAGTTGGTGTAACGGTTTATGTTATTGTCGAAATCCCCTAAAATGGATGCATTTGACTGTATAAAATGTTGTCAATTTGTAGGTCAACTTGAGTCAGTATGTTGCAAAATGTTTCAGTGTAGCCAGATGGATACAGAAATAAGAAAACTGAAGGCTTTCCTCATGTTTCTGATTTAAATAACTATTAACATGGTGTTATGTGGAGGAAATGTTTAGCAAATGTGTAGTTATATAAACTAATTGTCCATATAATGGCATCAAGGTTACAATTTAAAGAAAAGCATTTTGGCAAAATGACTTGTTTTTTTAATTCCTTTTGAGTTAAGTCTATATGCACTGTATGCACAATAGGTGGCAGGTTAAGCTTTGGTTCAAAAAAATATTGCAATGACCGTAGAGGGTTCGTTCTAGTGTCTGTATCATGTTGCTCTTTTTGGTCATTCGCCAAGGACACGAGTGATATTTATCGATTCATCTGAGTGTCCCGCCCTCATCCTTCCCTCCGTTTCCCTCTCTACTTCCACACAAATGATGTAAAAGGAGCTTACTTCTCATTTTACGTCAGACAGTTAATAGGTGGGATAATATGAATCTTCAAGAGCTCTCTGCCTGTGGGAGCATTTTAAAAGTCTGTTACCTGCAAACTAGTTTTGAAAGGAAGTGACTGAACCCAGGAAATGGAAACCAGGACTAGCTTTTGTAGTTAGGAGATGCCTTACTGTTCTGTCTCTAGAGAAAAATTGGACTTCCTCTCTTGCTGCTTGCATGTGTAGGACTGTTCAAAGCAAAATGCCTCCTTTCATCTGATGCTCTGAAGCGTGTGAGACTTTTGCTAAGAGGCCAATTAATCTAGTTTACAGCCAACGTTTACATTTAAAACCCCCTGATTTAACATATTGCCTGTATAGTCTTATCCTCAGTTGACACAGAACCCCAGACCTCAGACTGGTAGCACTTTCTTGACCTGGCAGTTTCTAATCTTATTGGCCGTTCTTAAAGCAATTTCTGGGTTTAGGGCATGCAGGGTTATTTTCTAAATGTCTATCTGTCTCTCTAAAACAATTGAATTTTATTTTACAAAGATGCATTAAACTGATGACACTAAGGACATTTAGAATATTTTTGTTTGTTTGTTTGTTTGTTTTAATAAATGTATTATGATTTCCACAAAAAATATTTAGCAGCACAACAATTTTATAACATTAATCCAATTCTTGAGAACCAAATTGGCAGAGAATCATTTCTGAAGGATCATGTGACACTGAAAACAGGAATAAATGTCAATGGTTATTTTGAACCCTTATTTTAAGATGCACATACTACTGTCGTTAATGTTTTTATTAAATAAATGCAGGCTTGGTGAGCATATTTGTATTTATTTTTAGTTGGCTGACCACAAATGTTTAAGTATAGTAAAGTATTTCTTATTTCTTGGTTATTATTTTTGAATCGATAAAAAAAATCTTGTATCAAAGTCTCCCTTTTTTATTTATTTAAAACAACCAGACCAATCCGTTACTGTAGTTTAATTCGTTTGTTGACTGTAGAATCAGGTCACATAAAAAGCTATACAAATTCTGTCAGTTCAGTCTCTTGATGATTCAATGAGTAATTTCCTATTTGCGTTGTGTCGTGGTTCCTAGACCGCTGTAGGTGCAGTAGACTGTTTCATTGATAGTCATAGAGCATGCCACCTTTCTTTTTGTTCATAGTGTATGAAGCTAATTATATCTTGCCATGGTTGATCAGTTCTGTTTTGGTGGTCTGCAATTGCTGTCAGGCAGCTAATACTGGTAGGTTTGCAAACACAAAGCTGTGCTTTAAATCCTTCAGTTAGAGTAGGTCTTGGAAATTTACCTGCACTGTGTCATCGAGAGTATTGTTAACGCAGAGCGTGATGACAGTATTGATGATGGTGATGATACATGAACAGTATACAGACTTGATTCTGCCGAGTCATCTTAAAGACAACTGGCGAGGACAGCTGACTGAAATATTTGTCCTGTGCACTCATGGGGTTTACCACAGTGCAGAGTTAGCATCCTCCGCTCCTTCTCACTCTTGAATTATAGTCTATCAGGGATGTTGGCGTCTCAGCAGTGCTGTCAATCAAACGTGTTTGTCCATTCAGGAAGAACTGGAGTGCAGATGAGGGCTGGTGAGCTGGCCGAATGCCATGCACTGAGCGGGGAGAAATGCCAGACTGTCTCTGTCTGCTGTAGGGAGGAGCTCTGTACCCTGTTTATCTGTGTGATGTTCAGAGGAACTGGCATGTGGAGATGGTTGTTGAGTTGAGCAGTTAAATCCTGAGTCATCTACTCGTTCATGTAGAATGGAGGTCAAGTGTGGGATTGTTTTATTTGTCCACCAAACCAAGCAGTTGTTCCAAGAAGTCCTTGAATGATAAGCAGTGCTAAATAGCAAGATGAAACCGTCTGATCACCATAGCACCGTGTGTGTGATCTCTGGAGGTGTGGATTCTGCATCAGTGTGTGTCTGAAGTACGAGAATACTCTGTCAAGTCCTGCCCGGGAGAGATGAGACCAACTATTCAGCGTTTCGGCTTTTTTGTTCTTCAGTATCTGATGAAAGCTGTCTCTTGGAGTCATTTTTCTTTTTAAATTAGATTAAAATTGTCATAACAGTGGTGCAATTATCAGCTTTTTGATGAGATTTGATGTTTCATTTGATGATTTATTTGAACCAGACTTCTAAACAAACAGCCAATAAAATGTTTAACGCCAGATAAAAAATACAGTAAAAATGCGATCAAATAATGCATTTTTTTCCAAATGGAAACCCAAGAAAAAAAAAATATTTTCACTTGAGACTGAAAAATAAAATATATAATATGCATGTTCAAAGGTTTGGTCATTTTTTTTTTCCTAAATATATATATTACTGTTATAAATATGCAAATTAAGTCTTCTACATTGTTAATTGCTTCCGCAAATAAAGTTTTAAGAGATTTTATGTTAAGAAAATGTTATGTTAAAACTATTTTTAATAAGAATAGCAAAAGAAAATTCAAGCATACACACTAAAAGGATTTTAAATATATTTTAGCTAATAAATGTAATAATTAGCTAATAATTATATATGTTTTAACACAGTAGGATTTTTATTTGTTTGTTTTAATCTTATGGCAGGGTCTTTAGGAAACTTGCATCAAAATAAATTACACTGTGAGTGAAATATCAACAAATATGTAATGTAAAGTAATGGATTAATAGCTGTAAGGATTGATATACTGTAACTGTACACAATCAGAAAAAAAGGTGAGTCACTGAGGTGAGGTACACTTTTTATACCTTTTTTTTTACCCTGAATGTGCGACTAGGACACATTATTAACGAAAGTGACTAGCTAAACGAAGCTAATAAAATAAACTAACCAAACATGTTATTTGTACTTTATAAATGAGAACCACCCCAATGGAGATTTAATACCTTTTTATCTGAGAGCGTACAGTATCTTTATCCTTCCAAAGATGTATACTGTTATGATAAGAGACCCCAGAACATCCTCTGCCCTATTAACCCTATTGCTCTTCCTGTAGCGTCACTGAGCGACTCAGCATTCCCCAGCTCTCAGTGATAGATGAGCCTGATCAATAGATGCTATTTTCTCATCACCGCCTCATTGGACGATGTTCTGCAGAGTCTCTGAAAATGTACACTCTCCCCTCAGAGAACAGCTTGATCCAGCAGACAGTTTAATTTTAGGCAGCTGGTCCAGTATTATAGTGATAACACGACGCGGAAAATACCACTGCTGTTTTTCTCACACTGATAATTATGTTTCATCAAATTGACAATTTCTGTTTATGTTTGTTTATAATATAAGAAAGATACTGGCTCTGTTTTCTTAAACTAAAGTATCCTCACACCAATGCAGACTGGTACTGTGCCAGCACAGGTGTGAAAACAGCATCACATGGCTTTTGGCAGCTGCCGTAATCTCCAGCATGACACCTCTGAGCCGCCGGACCCTCCCCAGCAGCTGCGGGCGATTTGTTGATTTAACCTCACACATGCAAACATTTCAGTCTGTTTTGGACAAAATGACACTCTTTAGCTATATTGATTTATATTTACTAACAATTTCACAGCACTGTCAAGCATACATGAATTAATTTATGTATTTTACTTTTTTGGAGATGGTTTGGTTAGGTTTTTATTGTCAAAGCGGACCACCTTGACATGTAAGGCATTTAGGACTGGAAGTCTTTTGGGTCAGCTGGCTCATGGTTTCTATTGCAGCTGATTGAAAGGAAATGAAATTTGGATCCGCCCCTTCACATTTTTGTTCTGCTGCAAAATCACCCAGATTTTTTTTCTTTTGTGCATGTAATTAAATTAAAATGGAGCACCCCGAAGCGTGTGGCCGGCTTATGTCTGAAGTCATTTGTGCACTCGAGCTTGTAGTGCACATCTGACTGTACAGAAGAGCCGGAGAAAAGGACAATATTCTTAAATGATCTCTAACAACACTTTCACATTAAGGTCTTTTACCCAGACGGCTTTACACGTGCAATTAGGTTAAAAGAACCGTGCTCCTGTGTTTCTAGACAAAATAACTTGCTAAGCTGATTTAATCAAGTCTAATTATACACTCTTAAAAGTAAAGGTTACAAAAGGGCGTGTTTTCGCAGGGATGCCAGTGAAGAACCATTTTGGGCTCCCCAAAAAACCTTTCAGTAACATTTCTTGAAAAAGAAATCTTGGTACAGGTATGATACGTCCATGGACTTCAATGGGGCTGCTTTGAGTGTTTTTTTTTTCAGTGCTTTGAATCTAGACGGTCATTGGATAAACGCTGCGATTATGTCCCGCCCACGGACGCTCAGCGTCTCTGGGGGTGAATGAGGAGCAAATGAGGAGTGGGCTGGCCTGGACTCCGAGCTTCTGCATGATGATTGGAGGGTCTGGCGAAAGCTTGCGTGTCCTTTTGACTGACAGTGATTTTGTACTATAAGGAATCACTGAAGCTATTCGCGCTCAGCCTCAGTCCCATCTTCAGTCGAAATAAAAACTGCTGCGACCTATTTCTTTATATTTGCTTGGCGAAATTGCTTGATTTTCATCATACATTTCACACAATTATACAGCATAATTTACTTTTAAATGAAAGAAAAATGAGCTTCCCCTATTTGACAGACCAGTAGCCGCCACTGCCCCATACACTGGAAAGGTTCCATGGATTTTAAAAAAAATAATTCACTGATGTCAATTTTTATTCACTGAAGATTTACTTATTTACAGGCCATCCAAGATGTAGATAAGTTTGTTTCTTTGTGACTTTTTACTGGAGAAAGCCATATTAAGGCTTGAGAGCTTGTTTGAAGTTAAAAAAAATGATGGATTTGTGAAGTGCTGCATGTTATTAAGAAACAAGGCTTTAATTGATGGATGCATCATGTTGTGTATTTTTTTTATGTATATTTATCAGCTGTTTGGTCTGCATTCTGACGGCACCCATTCACTTGCAGAGAATCCACCAATGCAATGCTAAATTTCTCAAAATCTGTTTTGATGAAAAAACAAACCATCTATATCTTGGAATATTAATGCATTTTCTGCTTATTTTTTTTTTTGAGAGTGAACTGTTAATAGAAACCAATGCCAATAAATCCTTACTTCTAAGAGTGTATGTGTAAGGTATTGTTTGTTGATTTGTAGCCGCAGCAAATGCAATAATGATTGTTTCAGGCAAGTTCCTCAAAGGAAAGGGCTGTTATTATATGTAATCCAAGATGGCTTTGGTCATGTTTGAGTATAAAAGTCATTTTGCTATCTTTAGCTTTATGTTAACATCGGCTGTGAGAAGAGACAAGAGCCCTTGATGTAATATAGAGAAAATTGATTTGCAATTTCTCAAGGAATTTTTTTTTTTAAAAGACAAGGGCAGAGTCTAGGGTCTCTTGTAGGGGATTATGATATCTAGGGTTGTAGAACCAGCCATAGAAAAATCAGGAAGGGACTGTCATGGTGGTCTGGGTTTATGATTGTCATGCCAAAGTTTGGCATGTACGGCCCCTTAGGGATTTATATGTGAAAATGGTCTGTAATCTTTGGTGTGTTTTCCTCCAGGCGTGATATGAGCGTAATGCCGCTCAGATGCTGTGGCAGGGGATTAGGAAGAGAGCTTTGGTGACTTGACAAATAGTGAAAGAGTGTAGCAAAGTGAGAGGAAGAGAGTCACAGAGCAAGCGAGAGAGTTTTGAGTATCTTAAGGGATTAGTCTGAGGGCAGTTACTGTGTGCAAAGGGGGGGAAAAAACTGTGAAATGTTGGAGACAAGGTGAGAATTACAGAGGTTTGGAAAAAGTGCAGTCTGACAGCTTTTTCTAGGTCATGCTAAAATGTCGACTTGTGTCACGGGCTAAAAATGAAAGTGTTTATGTATATTTTAAGGAGACTTGCACTGTATGGGCGAGCGAGGAGATCGTGAGGAGTGCAGCCTCACATGACTTGCTCTATTTTTATTTTTCAAGATGCTGTGACTTGCTTGTGTGTGACTCATTTTATGCCAGCTTTTGTATAGTTAGAATATAAACAGGCAAAATATCTTTCTACTTTGACATTGTGACAAATTAAAGTGATCAAAAATATGCAATTTTTCGGGAATTAATTTAAAGATCGCTGCAAGGGGATGGGAAACCCATGAAAGGGATGTCAAATCTTTTAGGTCTTCTTGAATTAAAAAAAAAATGAAAATGAATGCTTGTTCCTGGAATAAACATTTAGGAAAATAAGCCTGTTGATTTTTTTGTTTGTTTGAACTGGTACAGTTTAAAACTGCAGAAACATGAAGTGTAAGATCACTGAGATGGTGATTCGTAACATTGTTCTTAGTTAAAAAAGTAACACTAACAGTTAAAAAAATAGATAAATAAAACTAGTATTTTCAGCAACAAAAAATGGTTTTAAGTGGGCTATTGCTATCTTTTGCGGTAGCGTGTCAGTTGGAAATATCAGTTTACATTTCCTAACAATATTTTTGCCATTAATTGTAATAATGCAGTGAGATTATTGTCTGCACAAGGAGTCGGATAACAGCCAGTGCTCCACACAGAGATCTGCTCTGATCATCATCCAGTCTGTCTGGAATCACATGAAGAAACAGAACACACTAAATCCAGAAGAACTGTGGCAACGTCTCCAAGATGCTTCAAAAAACCTCCCTCATAGCAGTTCCAAAAATACAAAAAATGCTGTTGAAAGCAAGTAATTAAGATTTAAAAAAAAAAAAAGACACAATTTTCAATATCAAAAAGTTAAAAATATCTGGACGCGAATGAAACCAGAAGCTAGACCCGTAGAATTTACAAAAGGCTTTGCCCATTTTTACGCCAAGAAAAAGGTGAATACCGAGTAGGACCTTGATTAGATGCTTCAGGTGTTTTTACTCTTTTCCACTGCGTGGCAAGGATCAGTACAGCACGGCTTGGCTCAGTTTGTATTTCCACTGCATTTTAGTACCGCTTTAGAGTTGGGGGGGTTATCCACATGTTGTTATAATTGTGCCACCTCTACTGCCGTGACTCCTGGAAAACACTTTTATTCCGTGTTGCCCCTATCAAGCTCTCGTTCCATCTGATCCTCGGATATCAACGAGAGCAATGTCTATACTTGTTAACAGACCACAAAACATTATTTGGTTGCTAAAAGAAGGAGCACTCGTTCAAAACAGTAGCGTTTGTTCCTAGTGGCGAATTGTCTCCGGCCAATCAGTGGTACTAAAAAAATTACCATGTACTGTTCCCAGTGGAAACCACCCCAAAAGTGAACCATACCAGACCGAACTTGATCCCTGATATAAACCATCTGTTAGTTTTCTACAGTTTAAGATCAGCTTCTTATCAAAGTATTTCACGCATCCCCGTTTTAAGGGATGATTCATGTCTATAACACAAACAGCGCTGGCTGAGTATTGCCAAGGTTTAATAGTCAAGGTTAAGGTGGTTCTTAGTTTTCTGTGCCGCTCTGCCATGCTACTGTAACTTACTGCCACCCATGGGTGGTGTCTTGTGATGTCTTGCGGAGTCATGCACAAACCTGGCCACAGTTCACTCCTTTTGTGCATTCACCTAAAGATAAGACTCTTGAACACTAATGAAAATATTGCTGTGAGTGCTTTCACACAGCTTGACGCCATGTCTTAGCCTCTGTAGGTTTGCCAAACCATCTGCCACCAAAGGCTCTCAGCGCGATTAGCGCACCGAGATGCCAATTTGTCCCTCCTTGCCATCAGATGGGGTGAATATCAGCGACAACATGGAAACTGTGACACCTGAATGAGGGTTTTTAATAAATTAGCACTTTGCATAACTTTTTAAACCCCCAGTTTGGTCTATTTAACTTCAGCAAATCACTTATTTATTGCGTATATGAATGAATGCAGAACTGTGGTGACTAATGCTTCACAGTCCTGACACAGTGAGGAGGATCCATTCAGGAAGCTTTCATCGTTGAGCACTCACCTTTAATATCAAGTACCTAGATTGCTAGTAAAAGCAATTTTCTTTTGGAAAGGGAAATATGCTGTGTCATTGTGTGCCGCTCTACTTGCTTAGTTTGGAGTGTATGATCTGTCAGTAGAAATGTCCAGCTCTATATTACAGAAGCACATGTTGGGCGTGTTGATCTGTGTGCAGTACATTAACTTCAGCTGTCCGTCACTCAGGCCAAAAACAAGAAAGCGTTTCCCCTCAAGAGCTTAACTGTCAGTATGACTGCAGTTTTTCAGAAAACAGCCCGTCTCCAACCTTCTGCAGTGCTCCCGCAACATCAATGGAGCGCTGAACCCTTCTGAGCCCCAGCGCTCTTTAAAAAGTCATAGTGGTAGCATTAGTGCGTGGTGAGAAGGATTGCATGTGGGGTATTTAAGGATAAGATGTATAATTAATGCATATTTGATTTATCATGAGAGTTTGTGATAGACGGAATAGAGAAATCAGATGAGGATGCTGGAGAAAA
The DNA here is from genome assembly GCA_032361145.1 of Enteromius fasciolatus. NCBI lineage: Eukaryota > Metazoa > Chordata > Actinopteri > Cypriniformes > Cyprinidae > Enteromius > Enteromius fasciolatus. The sequence goes on along the minus strand of JAUMHR010000060.1, from coordinate 11,582,632 downwards.
GTACACTGAGCGTTTCGTAGAGGTGGATTTTCTCTTGTGCTTGCTCCTGTTTGCTAGAGAAGAGATATACCTCAGATGTGACATCTCACTAATGCATAAGTTTTCAAGATTTCTTTTTTCTTTACATTTTCTCTTCTCTTTTTGCTCAGTTTAAATGGTCATATTGTTTAAACAATTGGTCTCAATGGTTTTAAAAATTTGAAGGCGGAGCTCTGTACAGCTCTGCACAGTTTAGCTCCAACCAGGTCCAATTCACACCTTCTTGGAAGTTTCTAGTGATCCTAAAGACCTTGATTAACAGGTGTGTGTGATTAGGGTCGGAGCAAAACTGTGCAGAGCTGTGGCCCAATGGTTTACACATTTACATGTTTTTGGGCCTGTTTACACCTGGTCGCTTAATGTGTTATCTCTGATCGGATAGCTATCCAATTAGGGGTGGGCGATATAACCAAAATCTTCTACCACGGTTCAAGCAATTTTCTACCTCAATAACGATATATATCACGATATAGCAATTTGTATCTAAAAAATGCATAAATAAAAATTCAAACACAAAGAAACTGTTTCATATAATGTAA
>JAUMHR010000060.1:11547712-11575159 GCA_032361145.1 Enteromius fasciolatus | reverse complement strand
ACAAGCAAGACTCCTAAGAGATTGAGGTGTTTTGTTGTTGAATGTATTAATGAACATAGCAGTAGTCATTTACCCCCAACATCTGAGTGACTAAAGACACGGAGGATTAATGTTACGTTTGGTTCTGAAGGGAAACACGCCCTTGATCAACCGAAATGCGTTTATATTTGCACGAACCATTCATAATCCAGCCTCACCTCATCTCCTGTTTCTCATACTTTCTCTGGAATTTCAAGTGAGACACAGTCCTTTTTTAAGCAAGTCAGTCCACCCAGTGGCCGTGGTAACGCACTCAAACAGCTATTTCCATTCATAGAAACAGTACAGCTGTTATATTAGGTTCTTGAATAGACTAAAATCTGTTTCTGTTGAAACTGTGTTCTGAGCTTGTGGTATGTAATATGATTTGTCACATGATAACATATAATGTTTCATTTTTATGTTTGCATGCACAGGCACTATCATTTGATATTATTATTATTATTATTACATAAAACTATTAGTTTCCACAAAATATGACAATTCAGCTTTGCCATCATAAGAATACATTACAGTGCATAACTTATATTTAAATAGAAAACAGTATGTTTAAAAAATATGTATATTTCAATTTCTTGCTTTTACTAATCAAATAAATTGTACTCACATGGGTTCAAGAGCCTCAGAAAATCAAGCATACATTACCAGAAACGAGGAAATCAACTTAGCTAATGAGACTGTTAACCTGTTCCACTAAAGTCTGTGAAATAAGCCATGTGATTCATTTGATTAGGGCTGTAATTGGGATGTGTAGCATTCTTTGCTGTGCTAGCAGGACTCACTGAATGTGCCCAGCACAGGGCTTGTTAAGAGAGACGGTCTCAGTAAAGAGTGAGTCAGGCCAAGTCATGTGTACTCAATTTGCTGCAATAAAACTGGGTTTTTTTTGGTATTCTGGTCAAAATTTGATATGCAGACATATAAAAATTTGCCCCCACATGCAGAGGTAAATGCATTTGGGGTTGTCAGTTTAATACATTAGTTTGAATTAGATATACTTTTAAATAATCCATTTAGATTAACTTAATGATTAAAAATAATAATCAAATTACCACCATTATTCCCCCCCTCCGTTGCTTGTTTTGTAGAGCAAATGCAACCATGCAACCCCAGGCTGGACGTGAGCCATAAGCTCAGCCATATTTACATGTAACTTTTATGAGATGTTTATTTTGGGTCTTCTCCTTCAGTGTGCTATTTTGGACCTCCAGGCATGCCCAGGAGATCAATACAAACCCATTCATTCACTGTCCGGCTTTGACGGGTCGATATAGATCTTTACACTTGGCTCCAGTCCTTGATACAAGAGAGAGAGCACAACACAGCCGTGAAGGAGATTAAAAGGTGGAAAGTGACATAACGACTTGCATTTCATAAACAGCAAATATTAGCCCTTGAATATTTACAGTAATCCCCTCATGTGACCGTTTCCCTGTCCTGAAGCCATGAATGTCAATGCTGTTTTCCACTGTGTCACCAGTCACCCGTGACGCTGGGCCTCTGTTCTGTATTTCTCATCCTCCCCACACTCTTTTTAACTACCTCTTGAGATGTTTTGCTTTTAATAGAGGCACAAACATTACTGCTCCTTCTCATAGTTACACTGTGACTTCTCCGTAGGGAAGCACACTTCAAATAATCTCTGAAATATATTGGTTATAATAATCATTAGTATGCTGCTTAAATGATCTGTAGTATCTGTAAGGCCTGGTCCTCTTCTTCTGGGCCTGTATGTCTTCAGTCTTTCATTTAAAGTGGAACAAAAAGCTTTTAAATGAATATGCTCATAGTTGTTAAAATCAAGAAATTGAAAGAAAATAACATTTATTTTAATTTAAATAAATATTGTAGAGACTCTGGAAGTTCCAGGAGCTCTATAGGATGACTTGGTTGATTAAATTATATATTATATTAGATTATATATTTAATATATAATTATATTTTAATATAAATGATATTAAGTATTTTATAATACAGTACAGTATAACTAATATAGTGAATAATGTATAGTAATATAATTTTAATATATAGTATAAAAAGTTTTGTCATTATTAAAATAATTAAACATTTTTAGCATAATTCAAATGACAATAACAACAATACATTTTTTTTGTTTATTTTAATGTATTTATTAGGATTAACGCCTTGAGATACACCATCAGTCAAAAAGAACCTCAAGCTGTAGAATAGTGGTTCTTCAAAAAACATAAATAATATAAAATTCTAGAACTTTATTGAAATTAACAAACCTAAATATTTCAGTCATTCATGCATTTTAATTGTATGCTTTTATGCCCAGTGTTTGTTTTTAGTATCTGAAAGGTTCTGACGGCTGTTATTGATGCAGATTATTCAAGGAAATCAATAAAATGTCTGACCTCTACTGAAGACTGATGTGGTTCAGGGTGCAATGCAGCAAGTTCTTGCCAATGAAAGGTTGTGAATCTTACTCCACGAGTCTGAGATCTGACTAACGTGACACAGACAACAACTGCCTCCAGATTTGTTACATAAAAGTCACAGGGAATGCCTCTCTCTGTCAGCAAAACCTGCTCATGCGCAAATAAGAACTCTTGTCTTTTCTTTTTGCTCTTTTAAATCCACATTTTTTCTCTCTGGCCTTCTCTTTGGGTCTATCAGGGTTAATCAATCTTTTCCTTTTTGTGTCCACAGGCAACAGGGTGTCTTTTATCTTCAGTGCAGACACACAGGCATCAGGTCACATCCACATATTCACTTTCTCACACATGTACACACAGGGTAGTGCTCTTTAATTGTTCCAAATCGGATGCGTTAACTGGCATGTAAACTAAAGACACTGGCAAGGCACTTTGAGGAACTGAAGCGTTCATCTGATCAGTGCCATTCCTTTCCGCTCAGATTGACCATCTTAATTGGCGTTCATAAGACTTGTGTGGCATGTTTGTGTGGTCCTATAACCCATACAGTTGAGATTGAAATAGATGTGTTCTATCTAAGCATATGTTTGTGCCTTTTTGTCCATTTATAGATTTTAGTTATTGCATTTATGTATTAAAAAAAAATACAAATTCTATATATAGTCTGGTCTGTACAAATAAACTTGGCACATTGTCTGCCTGGCATAAGCACCTTTGCTCTTTTGTTAAAAATAGATCACTGTCTGATCCTTGCAATGCCAAACTGTTTCCATGGTAGCCATCTTAAGTTTATTACAGCTTTTTTAAAACTGGGCTAAGAGCGACTTCAAGCAAGTGTGGCTGGATGGGTTTCTTCAGACCATGGCATTTTGTTTGCGCATTTGGATGTCATTATTAAGAGGGCTAAAACCAGTATTTGAGCGCAAGTTCAAGATCATTTGCGATTCATAGATATAAACGCACATTTACTGTTCTTATGCTAATTCGATGTATCTGAGAAAATGATCGGAAGATCAAATTTAGTATAATTTCTCCACAACATTTTTCTTTTTTAGTTACTAGGAGCCTCATTTATAAAATGTTGTGCAGAAACCATCCTAAATTTGATGTTACAGTCATCTCTCAAATATGCGTACATTCATAGAGCAGAAAACACACGTACGGCTCTCTTTCAGGTGTCAAATCTATCAATTGCAAATGACCGTAAACTTCCACGCAAATGAATGGTTTAAGCTCTGCACTGTAAACGATTCCTAGTATCATTAACAACGAGCAGCAAGAACAGCTTGCATTTTCAAAAACCTGCGTAAATATAAATATAATAAAAACTGTGTACATCTGCTTTAACAAATTAAGTTTATCGAACAAGTATCCAATGCATCCTTTTCTGTGTCCTGAAACACTGGTGTCAGGTTTTATAAGTAACTAATTTAATTGCACATGTTTTTCTCAGTAGTTGTAACTGATTAAAATTATTTAGTAATTAAATTGTGTAATTTAGTTACATGTAACTAATACCTCCCCAACACAGTCCATGTGACCATTTCTGGGCCTTATGGTAGTTCTGATGAACGAAAGTCTTATGAGTTGGAACGACTTGAGGGAATATCAGTCTATACATCAGTAATAGATGTTGCATTAATATATCTATACTACATGTTGTTATTTGCCAGGCTTAAAATGCCCCCCAGGGTATGATTTATGGATACTTTATACACTCTTAAACATGAAGTTATTGTTTTGTAGCTGGTGTCCATTTTCCCTCCAGTTTGTGTTACTGTTAAATTTGTTCATCATCGGAAATGTGTTGTTCTAAACCCTCCATGTTGCCCAATTAAATGATTAAGTACAGTCAGTTCTCTCGCTCTGCCTCGTCCTCTTTCCTTCCTTCTTTCCCCCAGATCTCTGTGACTAATGTTCTTTTACCACACAACAGTAATCTCCATTGTCGGTGTAATGGGCTCTTGTTGTGTATAACTGATAGTGGGTGTGCATCGGTGTGCCAGACAGGGACGGGCTGTAATTAAAAAAAAAAGGGGGCATGTGTGGCACCACGGGCCGTTCTGGAATGGCAGTGGCTGTCTAGGTTGGTGCCCACTGGGACTCGATGACAGGGTCATGTCATTCGTGCTGCTTCTGGGAAATAGTGCAGGAGGTTAGGATGACGGCATTGCTCTGCCAGGGGCGTTTTCGGAGGAGGTTTTGGCTGGGAATTTAAATGTAGGCCAAGTAAAGAGTCATTAAAATTGGAAGCAGTTGTTGGTTTTGAAATAGCGAGGTGCATATATAGTCTAATGTTTTCTCTTGAGGAAAGCATTGTATTGTTTTGATGGAACAGTTGAGCGCTGCCCTTATGTGCTATTTAAAGCTCAGGACAAAGAGGGGCTCATCTATTTAAGCGTTTGCAGTATGTAAACACGACTGGTATAGCTTGCTCGTGTTGACTCTGTGTATATTGGTTATGTATGCTGACTGTTTTACCATTCAGATGTCATATTCGGTAACTTGTGCCCTGGCTCTTTGCTCTCCGCACATTTGTCTCTCTCTTTCCTTGTTTTTTTCAAATGGCCTGTGTCCAGGGGCCCTGAAAAACCTGTCTCCTTGGAAACAGCGAGACGTTGTGGCAGCTGAAGTCAACTTTACATCTCCCATCTACCCAAGAGGTGTAAACAGTCAGCGTCACTTCCTTTCAAAGATACACACGAGCCTCACCAGGTTTTACAATTGATAGATTTGTTCCATGTCATGTTCTTAAACCTGATCCAGGCATTAATTATTTCTCACAGGGAAGTCATTTTAATATTTACTGGGATTGTCTGATTTTATTCCCTCTGAATCCATCCCCCCCACCACCTGTGTAAAAATCCCCTGCCAAATTTCCTACTGTTTTTTTTCATAAACACCAAGATTGCGTGATAATTGCCACATCTCTTTGTTTACAAAGAAAACATTTATTCATAATTCACAGCTTAAATCATTTTTGACCACTTCTGTACAATATTTTTGCTGTGATTTGCATTCATATTTCTTACTGAAATGCTGGAAAGTATTAAGAATAAAGGTACTTAAAAGGTTGCCCTAGAAGAGCCATTAGTGGTTCTACAAAGAACCATTCAGACAAAGGTTCTTTGGAACCATTTAGACAAAAAGGTTCTTCTATGGCTTCGTGAAGCACCTTTATTTTTATGCTGTTTATTGTTCACCTTTATAGTGTGTTTATGAGAACAGTATTCTATTTGTGAGAGATGTTAAGAACAAAAAGAAGAAAAGCACATAAATATTTAAAATGGATAATTATTATTATTATATTACAATTATATACATATAAATTATTGCTGTTCAGTGTTTAATCACATTCAAAATAAATGATTTTGTTTATGTAATGTATGTGTGTCTGCTGTGTATGTTTATTATGTATATATAAATACACACATGCACTGTATACATTTAATAAATCAATTAAATTATAGTTATTTTTGTTTGTTTGATCAATAAAAATATATATTTTTTCATCCTGCATATCACTGATAATAAAGTATTTTTTTATTAAGCAGAATTTTTTATTTTTATTTAACATAAATTACATGCATATAAATATATGTATGTAAATATTTTCAAAATATATAATGTATATTTGTGTATTTTTATATGCAAAATAATTATACACAGTTTACACAAATATATTATGTAAACAAAACTTTATATGAGCGTCAACATCATTGTAAGAAAAAAATGCAATCAGGAATACAGTGTTAAACCCCCCACAAAAAAAATAAAAACATATTTTACATGCAGCTCTTGCCATAAAACATCTAGGTACTGTGTCAGGATTAGATTCAATGTGTTGGATTGCCTCCTAATTGTATTTACTTTTAAACTGTAAACATACTTATGGAATAACCTGCAGACTTTAAAAGTTAGAGCTGTAATTTAACAAGAAAAAGTTAAAGCGTAAATCCAATAGCCCTTTTCTACTAAATTGGCAAGACAATGATGTTACTACTTTTTTTTCTTTATGATAATGACACAATCCGATAAAGAGAAATCCACACCAAGAATCTACATGTGTGTGTGTGTGTAAAGTTTTAGGGCCGTTCTGCATTATACAGGCAAAGTGAATTACATCATTCTCTTCGTGTCATTGTCTGCCTCTTGATCCTCAGCCAAATTCTGAGTGCATTTTTGGGACATGGTCGAAGTGAATTGCTCGTAAAATAGGAATGCTGCAAAAGAATACAGTTAAAGATCCGTGAAATGTTTGATTCACACTTCCCAAATTGAACACTTAAACTTGGAGGGGCTCTCATGAATTATTCAAAGCGTGATTATTTTAAACTGTAAGATATTTTCCTTAAAGCTTTCTACAGCCAAGAGTGCGTTATGTACGTGCTGTTTAAAAATGTGTAGTTTTAGCCCGTTAGCCTAAGGGGGCAATCATACAATTACATGCAAACTGGAAAAAAGCAAAAAAGAGACAATCTTTTTTTGGATCCGTCCTACAATAAGTCATACTACAGTTGGAATGTAGCATGCTGTATGTGAGGATGTTATATAACACCCGTTCTTTAAGTGGGATTAGTTGTTTTGCCATCCTATATTGGTACTGGATCAATTCTGTTTTTATAGCTGTCCTGTCCGGACTGATATAGTCAGTCGTGCATGTGTGGGGTGTGGTGTCTCTAGTTTCAGACACAAAGAGACAACACTGTCTGCCAACTGCAGTGCCATGCCAGTCCAGTAGGGAGTGACACAGTGTTGACATGTGCTCCGACCACACCTCTTTATCTCCATGTGTCTTGTCTTGCTCGCAAACAGAGCAGAGAGTTGTTAGACTGGCTTTTTGCCAGTGGATATATTAGATGATGCGATATTTGAAGTTGCTGCTCGTTGATATTCTAAGAACAGCTCCGATTTACATTATTTTGGAAATTTGGAAAGTAAACTGGCCCAGATCGGGGACGACAGAGAGAATTTTTCCAGCCTTATGAGATGAAGACAACGTGGTACATAGTAAAAAAGAAAAGTGCTACACTGCTCCAGAAGCATTACATCATACTAATGCTAATCCACAGTCTGCCTGAGTACCGTGTCTCTTCATTATTCATGGAGTGAGTGCAGAGGCGCTAGAGCTGTGCTCATGGCTGTGCTGTCAGAATCACAAGCTACACCAATCTCGGGCCAAAAATACCATCCAGACGCCTCGGTTAAGACCTTGAGAACAGAAAGGAGCACACATTTAGAATAGTGATTTAAAGATGAGATTCATAAGTGTTTTCATATCTGTTCTGTAAGGGAGAGATTCGAACAGTTCATTATGTCATAATTACACAAGGATAGCATTTCCATATTAGATATTGTTTGCGATTCATTCACACTCAGTTTCCCATTTTGGTTAAAGTGAACAAGAAATTAAGATGGAAAGAGGCGCATTGGCTTGCTGTCCAGAGGGCGGCGAACTCTGCTTGCCCCCTCCTGGTAGGAAGACTCGAATGAGGCGGAGTAGGGGTAGAGGCGGCATACATAACGAGATATGGAAATCAAGCAAGCTTATTTAATGGGAAGGTATATGGATTTGATTGGACAGAATTAGGTTGATTAGGAAACGCAGTTCCAGCCATGGCTAAACATGTGTACGTGCTTCTCTCGTGCTTCTTGTTTATCAACATCACTTATTATACATTTTGAATAAGCATTATTTTATGTATGTTGTTATTAACTATAGTTTTTTAATATATATATATATATATCTTAATTTTATTCGTTTTTTTTATATTTCTATAATATCTCTTCATGTTCTGTAGTTCTATCCATCTATGGGCCCATCATTACAACAATGACCTACATTCAACAAGGGAAATAATTATTTAATAATTATTTGCAATAATTAAATGCTGTTTTTTTAAGATTGTATTGTGGCTTTAACAAACACATGCACTTTTATTTTATTTTAAATCAAGCTCTATTGGAGTTTTTAACCAGCGAATGACGGAGATTGAGTGTTTTGTCTGTGATTGCAACGGCTTTGTCTGAGGTGCATTGCATTACGCTTTCATCAACTTGCAGGTAATAACGTTTATTATAGCTATACGCTTAGTTTTTCTTGTTGTTTAACACACTTGGCCCAAATCTCATGATATAAACGATGAAGCAACATATGCGATATATCCTAATATAGATAAAGATATAGATATATCCGACAGTTTGAGGATCCAGTGGCTTAACAAAGTTTAACTGACAAGCTCTTTGAATGCTTTTTATTGGTTAAAACTTTGTGAAACCTTCAAACAAGACCAATAGCACTGATTTTAAATAATAATGACAACATATAAAGCGATATGAAATCTGGATAATTTGAAAATTCTGTTTCACTCTCAAATACCAAAGTAGAGCCGTTTTATTTATTAGTTTCGAGGACATCTGTAATAAAACTGATATGTAATATGTACCTTACACATGGGAGATGCTACACAAACCTTTTATGATATGCTCTTTTTATTAATATTTTTTTTACTTGTCTGCAACAAAGTGTGTTTTGACTAGACAGCCCTGAAGGTCACTTAAACTCATCACCTGTCTTGAATGGAGAACTTCTCCGAGTCCCAGCTGCACCACTTGGCCGTCCACCAGAACGGTTCTGTAACAGTGTAAGGGCTTATAGGATCACTTTGCACAAGTTCACATGTTCGCATATGCTGTCATGAATGCAGAAATACATGCACACAGGCTCATTATGCTCAGATTCTCTCCCCTATCGCTTCACTCCCACCCAGACTACTCCATCTGCCTCCCCCATCCTCCTTCCCTCTCATTGGACAGACACACAGAGAGCTGCAGAGTGCTTTAAATACAGCTCTGAAGTCATATGTCTCAGATGTCCCTGGGTGGCCGTGGCGGATCTCAGCAGCACGGCTGTAGCTCTCTCCTTCTCGGGGAGCGCGTCTGATTTATTTATGAAATGTGATTTTTCTCTTCCGGCTGGGGAACTGAAGCTTCCTCGCAGGTTAACGCTGTTGTCTAAAGGCTGTCCAGCGTGAATGCTGTTAAATCAAATAGACTGAGGTATGACGGGCGCTGTGAAACAGGAAATAGCCAGACTGTTATGGCCAATGATTTTTATTCTCAGCTCTTTTCCTCACAAGTTACAGTTCGCAAGAGGGCCATTAATATTCTGCGGCATCAACATAACCACTTTTTATTGATGTAAGAAAAATGATATGGGTTTTAATGAAGCTATTTCTTTGACAAATGAGACAGCTTTTTGTGTTCTAATGGCTTACAAAAAACTACGCCTCACTCAATGAGTAGGACGCCACAGTCACTGAAATAAATTAACCTTGTTCAAGCACATGCCTTTTTATATGCATTTACCATTAGTCAAGTGCTTAAAATGATAGTTCACCCAAAATCTACTTATGTCTTTCTTTGGCTCTTTCTTCACTTTCTTTCTTGCTTTCTTTATAAATTCTGCACTGCAAAAAGCCTTTTGCTTCTCTAGCCTAGATGTTTTGTTGTTTCCAGCCAAAAAACCTTAAACCAAGTAGGATTTTTTAGACAAGTAAAAATTGTCATCTAATTTTCAGGGAAAATAATCAAAATTAAGTGACTTTTCGTTCAGAACAAGCAAAAAAAATGGGGTAAAAACAGAATACAGAAAACAAGATTATTTTGCTTGTTTCAAGTAAAAACATTTTTCTGAAAACAAGATAATAATTTTTACTTTTCAAGAAAATCCTTCTTGATTTAAGAATTGATTTTAGATATTTAGCATTTTTGTCTCTCACTTTGAATTTGAGTGAATATAAATGTGAGAACTTTAGTTATATTATTATATGTCATCATATAATATATTGCATTATATGACTTATTTTAAAGGTTTTGTTTGTATGTTTGTTTTGTTAGAACAGCTATAGACTCACCAAGTCCACACCACTGCATCTCAACAGCCTAAGCCTGCCGGTACCAATCGATTGGTCGTTCATGTCAGAAGTGTCATGAATAGAACAGTGCATCAGTTTAATGTCGAAAAGAATTGCTGATGATCATACTAAGCTCTATAGGCTTTTGTCATGTTGTGTTGTGTCACTTACATCCAGTGTAGACACGCTTTGGAGTGATGAGTAGCAGATGTACGTAAGATGTATGACCGTACGTTAGATGTATATGAATAAGTGTGGTCGTATAGTCATGACAGGACTAGAACGTGGACAGAGAGCGGAGCCGAGGATGAGCAGGACCGTGCTAGAGCTCTAATGTCCTAGAAAGGACATTTGGTCATCTAGGATGTCTCTTGGGGTTTTATTGAGGCAATGACTAAATTACTTTCAGCTAAGATGGAAAGAGCATGTGAGGGGGAGGTGTTGGCTGGGAGGTAGAGGAGCTTAGTCTTGTCAAGGATAATCGTGAGGTGATGAGTAGTCATCCAGGTCAATATGTCAGGATGGCATGCCAAGATCGCCTCTGAGAATGTAGAGGAAGGAAATGACATCCACAGTATCATCAGCTTAGCTGTGGTAAGAAAAACCATACAACTAACCAGACAGTGCTAACAGATCTAGCAGATTGAGTATTTCCAGCTAGCTTGGAGTGATCTGCACTAGTGATTGGCTACCTTTGTCACTATGTCATGATAGACACGTGATCGATATCAATAAAAAATGTGTTCGAAAAAACGTTCAATATGTTTTTTCTTCGTCGGAAGAGAACAGAGGTTGCGAAGATAGTTTGGTTGCATTAAAAAAGGCACATTTGCCCTCTGGTAACCTAGCAAGGTAGGGAGTGATACGCTAACAGCCAATCATGTAACAGTATCATGTTTGTTTGTGCCATATCGTTGTCTCGCGCTGGTCTGCTGGATTCCTCTTCATAAACAGAAAATGGGAGCCGCAGCGAGCGAGGAAATAAAAGAGGAAAAGTCAGCTCGCCAGTATAGCAGTTTTTTGGATATTATAAGTCTGACCGTAGTCAGACCAATGTCGTCTGCAAATTATGCAAGACCGTCGTGCCCGCCAAGACTGGTAATACCACAAACTGATGTACCACCTTAGCCGCGCTCGCCCTTTGGAGCACAGCCGTATTCAACCAACAACATCTGTAGATGCAGCACCGCACAAGCAGCAGACCACCGTGGAGAGGTAACGTTACTCGGCATCAGTGCCTTACGACAAAGAATCTAAATGGTACAAAGATATAACGGATGCAGTGGCTTTATGTTTACATTTTAATTATTTGAGTTTTCCATGGTTGTTGACATTTCTGTCTTAATAATTGAGGGGATTATGATCAGTGGAAGGTTACGTTTAAAATAAAAATGTTGAAATCATAAAAAATTATCGGTATCGACCGATATGAAACACTGATATCGTGATACAGTTTTCAGCCATATCGCCCAGGCCTATTGACATCTATATAATATTAGTGAGAAGGAGGAGTGTGATGTGCAGGCACGAGAAAGGTCAAGAGTAAGGCTGTGGCACCACCCTAGCTTCCTGTCACTTGACCTTCTTCCTGACCAAATCCTTTCGTCTGTGATATGGTATAAGGTTTCATCAAAGCACAGGCATACACATTCTTTTGGTGCCCCTGAGAGGATACGAGTAACTCTGGCCTTGACCTCTTCCTTATGTCCCAGCATTCACTTCCATAAGCATGCCTACATACAGGCATCAGTCTGCCTGTGCTCACGATGCATACCTACAAACAATGTGTCAGTCTCCTCTCTTTCACCCTTCCTCGTGTTTCATCTCTTCCCGTTCTCCTTCCTCCTCTTGATAAATGTGATGCAGGTATCAGATCATGTCCTGTATCAGATTACACAGCGGAGGCGGTTTACTAATAGCACTCACAGATTACATTGAGAGAGCATTCAGTGATATTAAAATCTGATTTACTAATGAAATTGAGCATCTGGGTAATAAAATGTTCTTTGGAGTGACATATGAAAAGCTGTATCAATGGGAACAATTATCACCAGGCAGATCCATTTGGAATCTGTTCACATTTGGAAGGAAACAATGAAGAATTGTTCAACGGGATGTTTAGATTCTGCTTGACTTGAATAAGATGATAATATTTAATGTTTTGTCTAATGCCTAATGATATATTTCTATAATATTTTAGCTATATAAATAAAAAATCTAACATAGAATAATACATATTTATAAATAATACAGGTAAATGTAATAAAATGAAATGTGCTTTGCTAAAGATTACATTTTACAGTGTTGTTGAATTATTACAGTAAGTGTTGGGTTATGCCAATCTCAATGTAGTAGAATGAGAATGTATATAGTGTTTTTTTTTGTAAGAAGAACTATAAGAATAATGTAGGGATGCACCGAATGTTCGGCAACCAAAATTATTTGGACGAAAATAGCCAAAAAAAGGCAGAATAAGTAAAAAGGCAGAATAAATTTTGCCGAACAATTACGTTTTTAATGACGCAATCAAATAGTAACCCGCGTAGAGTGAGAGGCACTCGCTTTATGCAGCAAACATGTCAGCAGTGTGGAGAAAGAGGCAAAAATGGCCGTTTGCAGACACTGTTCTGCTGAATTGTCCAGAGGGGGTGCATCTGCAAAAACATACAGCACTTCAAGTTTAATTTATCACTTAAAATCAAGACACCCTGTACATCATGCAGAGTACGAGAAAGACACGGCGGCAGCTACGGCAACAGCAGCAGCGAAAAGGAAAGTAGCTCCTCCCAGTCCTAGGACACCCACTCCATCTGTGGCCGACTTAGAAAAGTTTGCCAATGACAGTGCCAAAGCTAAAGGTGTTATGTTATTTCATTTATTTCTCTGAAAAGCAACACAAAATAGTAAAAAGCTAATTTTTACTATTTAATTATTGTAATGGTGAAAAAATTGGCAAAATAAATGAAAAAAAATGCGAAACACTGCATTCGGAGTAATGCATTAAATTGATCAAAAGTGACAGGAAACACTTAAAAATTGACAAAAAGTATCTGTTTCAAATGCTGTTTTTCTATTTGTTACCCTTCTAAGGATCAGATGACTGAAGTAATGGCAAAACATACAGAGCATGTGAAGAGTTTTGTAATGACAGGATATCTGATTCTGTGGAGTTCTTTGGGTGCAGATTACATGCGATGGGGAAAGAAAATAATGAAGTGTTACAGACCTCAAAAAGCTTTCAATTTCTACACTCAGAGACATCATGGCAAGCTCTTGAAATGGATGGGGTTTCTTTGTGGTGTTATCTTGTCCATTGATAGGTTCTCCAGCATTGTTTTTGGCTTTTCAATGATTAAAGCTTTAAAAAGGCAATTTTCCTATTTAGCTTTGCAAACGCATTAAAAAAGATTCAGAGAAGGAATGGAAAACACACATTCACACACCCTTAAGAGCTTTAATGGCATGACCATATACTGTACATGAACGTCTCTTTTAACTAATAGTATTAGCATACTGACAGTATGCTAAAAAAAAAAAAAAAAACTGTAGAAACCGCTGGGTAGGTATAAGACAGTCAGTTAAGAGAGTAGAGAATGTGCACAGAAGGGGATGCACATGATGGCATGACAGCAAAGAGACGGTTGAACCGACTCTTGTCATAATTGCATGTGACAACTGGTTAGGAGGGAATATGCTATTTGCTTGGATGTGTCTGAGCCATTTTGACTTATATAGTTCATTGTGTGTCAGCGTGTTATATGTTAGAGCCTATGTCTACAACATTTGTATTAGTGGTTCCAGAACAGGGTTTCCAGAACAGGGTTTAAGACTAGTCCTAGATTAAAATAAATGTTAAGAGCTGTCTAAACTGGAAAAGGCTTGCACTGAGATATCTTAAAATACATCATTTCATTGTTTGGTCTTAAAATGCTCACAGATAATGCATTTTTGTAAGACATGTGTCTAAATTATTAAAAGTCTTAAATTAGCAAAGGTCTAGTCCTGGCTTAATATAATTCCGGAAACCGGCCCTTAATGTTTACTGCTGGTATTTTAAATTAAAAGTAATTTTTATATATATGTATATAGAATTGGGATTAATGGCTGCTAAAAAAAATTTAATATGCATATATCTATTATATACTGTATCTATAATAAAGTCTGCAACAACAAATAAAACACCTTTTTTTCTTTGGAGTAATGAATATTCAGATTTGGCATTTATAAACATTTATTTTTTATTGTTTAATTGTAATATCTACAGAATCTTTATTGGTAAAGTCTAAAAATATATTTTTTATTTGTATTTATTTAACTATTTTATTTGAACATATATATTTACAAGTTGAATTGCAAAGAAAAAAATAATAATATATATTAATAATTTTGGAACATTTTAGTATTTGGGTTACCTCAGTTTTGCTTTAATAACATCATGGACACACAATAACCTTCTTGTGTAAAAAAAATCACTCGCTCACATCCTGTTCTCAGCACTGCCGACTACATGTGATTAATGGTTTGCTTATGCCATTTTGCAATGATGGATGGGAGCTGTAACTCAGCATCAGGTTAACCAGCATCTCTTCTGACAGACGTGATGCACAGAAATCATTGTGAGAAGATATAGTGCCTGAGTAGTCCCTGAAATCCCAGGGATAAGTGGGTTTTTTGTGAACTGACCTGAGCAGAGCCACCTCAGGGTGTGGCTGCAGTTATTGTGTGTCTGTGAGTTTAATATGCGGCTGAGTCTCAGTTTTTGTGCTGACTCCGGCAACCGGGCGTTAACATGCACGTGCATGTACAGTATGTCCCTCGAGAACCGTGCTGAGCTGTAAAATGGCTTCCCGGTCATGCAGTCACCGAGTCCAGCATAAGGAGATTATCTGGAGAGGTGCTTTAAGAAAAACCACAGGAGAGAAAGATGCGTGGTGAGGGGTAAAAGAGATGAGAAAGGGTGGGAAGAGATGAGCGAAAGCATTTAGCTGGAGCTGCTGACATCATGATGCCTGGTGAAAAACCCTGTCTTCCTATCAGAAATGTGTCTCTTTTTTCACCTTATGGTGACAAGACAGAAGGAATGACGTGATCCTCACCAATGTTAATGCGACTAAAGCACTTACTAAAAATATTTGTAATATGCCAGTTATTGGATCCTTTTTTCCTGTAATGCAAGTGACGTTAAAGATGTTGTAAAATATTTTGTCAAGGCCGGTTGTCTTTGCTGTGCTGCTGCTTTTCTACTGAAACTGAAAATGTTAATAAATATTTTCGAAATATATACTGTGTGTGTATTATTATACACATAAAACACAGAACACATGTCTCTTTTCTGTAAACAAAAACTTTTGTTTATTTTGAATGCGATTAATGCAAAATATTTTAATAAGATGATATTTCAATTCTATATTTTGGCTTTGGTACAATAACAACATAAATTCCAGTTGTTTAAATGTACAATATAATACGAATATATCATTTAAATGTTATCTTTGTAAGTTCAGCTCTTACAGCAGGAGGCCTGTTTTAGAGCATCATGGGAAGTGCAGGTCAGCACTTACACCTCCTAGACACAAGGGGGCCTAGTCTCATTACAAATGATGGAGGAGGTCTTTGACAGTGGCTGTAGGGGACAGGCGTGACCTGAGGGGAGGTTTCTCTTTTTCAAAGTGAGGTCATGGTGATGTTCTCCTCTCCTCCATTGTCTTTGAGTGTTAAATGACAGCAATCTGTTTTCCTGATGCATTACTGTACTTTGAGTGCCAGAGCCCTCCAGCATTGACCCAGTCTGGCCTCCAGCCCGAACATGCTGTTGTTATTTCTCATTAGATAAGTTGCTTCACTAAAAGCTCTGCTTAGAATCTGCGGTTAAGAGTGCTCAATTATTCCTTCTGTGACTTTCTAGAGCCCCCATAAGAAGTGCAGGATAAAGCTGCTCATTTATCTCAGTATGTTCGTTGTGTGGTTTTTAATAATGGCCGTAGCGCTGCTCTCCTGTAATCTCCTCTTCTCAGAACCAGATTCTTACTTGGCGTAGATTTGTTACTGTTTCCTTGACAACTGCATTTAAGTGCAATGTGTTTGAACCGACTCAACCAGCCTGGACATTCAGAGGATATGAGATTGGTAATTAGTTGAGATTTTGCTCCTTTGTATTGCTGCTTGTGCTGTGATCTGTTTTTCCCCTGAATTGTTTGAACATGTTTTGACTAGTTCCAAATCATGATGCATCCTGAATGAAAGTCCTGTCATTTTGTGAGTGTAGTGCTATTTGTGAACTTTTAAAAACATTTTTAAGTATTTATTTATTACACTTTACATTTGGTAAATCAATCAGATACTTGATTGATATGTCACGTTATGTTATGTTGTGTTTTGCATTGCATTATGTTACATCCTGTTTTGTTACTTTGCGTTATGTTGGGTTGTGTTGCATTGCTTTGCCTTATTCAATTTTATTATATAAGTCTATATAAAACTAAATTGTGTTCATATTAAAGAGGTAGTTCACTCAAAAATAAAAATTCTGTCAAAACTTAGAGACTCATCATTCTAAACCATTCGACATTAGAGAATATTCTGACCCTACATAGACAGCAACACAACTGAAACGTCCCAGAAAGGATACATGTAGTAAGAACATTATTCCATTTTAACCCTAAAGGGGTGGTTGACTAGAATTTCTCTATTCTTGATGTCAATCTAGGACTATGCAATTAATCAAATTCAAATTGTCATGCCCATCTCATTCAGTAAAGCCAGTTTCTTGATTAGTATTAACTAGCTAGCGCCTGTTTTAAAGGAACTGTTTTTGATCATATGCTTTATTTTCTAACTCCCCAAGAGTTAAACAGTTAAAAGTTTTACAATTTTTGAATCCATTCAGCCAATCTCCGGTTCTTTTCCAGATTCTTCTGTAGTTACATCATTCACGAAGACTGACAGAAAATTAAAAGTTGTAATTTTCTAGGCCTATATGCCTAGGAGCTTGACATGACCCTATTTTCAAAAAGTGGAGTGTTCCTTTAAACAAGATATTGCCTAGCTTGTCAGTGAACTCTGTGTAAAATGCCATGCTTTTCCAAACTTCTACTAGTGAAAGTGCACTGGAACAGCAGTCAAACCCGTGAACTCGTACTAGGTCGATGTACTCCCAGACCAGTTCTAAGTTTTGATGTCACATACTGTAGCCCACGAAACAACATTAGAGTCTCTACAGATGCAGTGTTTATGCAAGTTGTACACTAAAAGAAAAGGTTTAACAGCTTCTCTTGTCTTATGCGCCATCTTTTCCCTCGGCTGTTTCCCTCAAATAAGCAAGAAAAGCACCTTTGGCGATATAAATGATTGTAAATGAGCATAATCCCTGTACGGTCCGCCACCCACTTTTCTTTACATCTAGCTACCACAATTCCTTGCGCTCAGGCAGTTTGGAGTGACTTGCCTGGAATTCTACAAAGTCGTGAGTCATGGTTTGAGGTTGTGATTTGCAGGCTCAAAAATCTGTAACGCAGCATTAAATGCAGCTCTATTATTTACTACCAATCAAGAAACCGGCATTACTGAAGAGATTGGGAATGATAATCGAATTCGGTTAATTGCTTAGCACTGTGTGGATCTACATTGTTTAAACTGGAATCTGTTGAGGATGGGCTGAGACACCCCTAAACTACTTTGGCTTTTCTCAATTGATCTGGTTTTAAGTGCTTATTCCTGTATTGCCATGATTAGAATCTTTGTGCTTTCCTTTATACCAGCCATATGTGGGATTTTCCAGTGTCAGCCGCCTGTAATAGCCGCTGCTTGTGTATCCCATTGGGTGTTTTGTTTTGCCATTACACCTCCTGTGCGTTTCCCATCATCTAGTCTCCTCCAAAGCAATTGCTCCAAGTGCGTCTTTTAGGCTAATCATGTATCCTACAAGGTCCCAGCAGACGTCTGTCACTCTTCATCTTTTCTCTGACCAAACATACTGTTCCCAGATCAGTTTAGACTTTCAGCACATGCAAATCTGGACAATCTGCTTTTTCTTAAAGTCAAATTAACAAATTAGCCCTGCCTCCACTCATTCACACCAGCCAGGGATCCATGGATAATGACTGATAGAACAACTTTTTACTAGCAGTGGATACTGTAATATTTGGGAGAAGTGTTCTCCCGAATGTTCCAGTTCTACATCTTTTAGGTGAAATCTTGTGGTTTGAGACATGACAATGAGAAGAAAAACAGTAGAAAAAGTAGAAAATGACACAAACACAGAAATATTTTTTTTGCAGAGTGAGCTTAGCTTCAATATCCATTCACATCTTCTTTGTGCTTCGGGACATGGTTGTTGTTGTTTTTTTCTCTGCATCTTGAGAACTTTTTCTTGGTAAGGCTTTTGGGAGGACCCTTTTACTGTCACTTTTACTCAAAAAAGCCTTTGAGCTGTGTGTTGTGAGCTAAACAGTGCCAGTATGTCTAACCCAGAAACAGAAGAATATGATGCTAATCCCTTTCCTTTTATAGCAGCCTCTGTTTTTGTTTGGCGACAAGGTGCATTGTATTATCAGCATGTATGTCAGTGCAAGTGTGTGTATCCTGTAGATCTAAAGCCTAGGTTTTAATGAAAGCATTTAAGTGTTAATTGACTTGCCTTAAGGGCTTAACTTGTCATTGATCCATATATCACATCTGATACATATAGAAAATTCTTGGATCGCTTCATGTACTTGACAATTTTTGAGTGTTAGGGTGCACTTTTTTCATCTGTGTTATCTAGTACAGTGTGGATTTTGACATGAAAATGGAATGAGATTTAGGGGGAATGGTGAAGACATGTCACAGGTCAGGTTTGAGTGAGTCGCTGCTCCCGGATCTATTATTGTGATGTCACCCATGTCAGATTAACCTGCCGCTAAATGTCAAATAAAAACAAAACAAGCTAGGGTTGGACGCTTTTGGTCACTCAGGCTCTTCCTGTCTAAGTATAGTATTTCCTATTTATACTCTGAGAGAAATACTGAGATTGATCTATCTATCACATACCTATCTGTCTGTCTGTCTATCTAGCTAGCTGTCTATCTATCTGTTGGTCTATCTACCGGACTGTGTCTCTAAACATTAAAATTTGTTTTGGAAGAATATAAGACAAAAATGTTGGTAATCATTTATAATTTAATTATTCTAACAATTTGTATTGGATAGATAGATAGATTTTTGTTTTTGTTTTGTTCAAAATTATTGTTGTCAAAAGAATAAAGTTTACTGTGCTTATAAGTTACCCAACTATATAAATATCATCTAGCTATTATTATTGTACTATTATATAGTATAATAGTTTACAATAAACAATCTGCTGTGACAACTTCAAAAATATTTAGCAGAAGTTTTTTTTTTCTAATTCTTTAAAGCCCCTGAACCCATTTTTTAATACTACTTTGTATTTTACCTCGCCTTAATAACCGAAAGTTTAGTCTTAAAATACATTTAGCTGCTAGCTCAAGCCTCAGCCTCATGCCTCTTTTTTTTCTTCACAGTGGCTCATACTTTGTGGACAAATTTAAACTCTTAATGCAGGCTGCATGACAAAGATGGTTGTCCACCTCCAAATAAAACCCTGTTAGTTGACACCAGTGCTCCTCCATAGGAATGTTTAGATGAAGCCATTACAAAGTTTGGATGTCCATGACAGGAGGCCAGGTTTTGAACTCTCTCTGTCTCCGCGTAACCTCAGTCAGTGCTCAAAACTCTCCGCTTGTGTCCCTCCCATCTTCATTCTCTGCTGCCTCTCTTTCTCCTCTGACACATCTCTATCTTTATCCAGTCCCTCGCTCTATTTCCCCCTCCATTTGCACTGTTGTAGCATCCTTTCTTCCTGCTCCGCTCCCTCTCCTACCCCTATTTACTCACCCCCCCCTCCATGTCTCTCTCTCTCTGTCTCTTTTTCTCGTTTTCATGTGGGACTCAGAGTTGTGCGCCACTGTCTGCTAAGCAGAGCCGGCATCGAAGACTTTAATTTATTCTCTAGCTTACTGTCATCCATCAGGGTTTTAGAGACAGAGGGAGAGTTCTGTTCTCTCTCAGTCTCTCTCTTTCTCTTTTTCCACCCTCCCCTTCTCTCCTCGCTGCGGGGGGCTCGCAGATCCAAACCAGGTTCTGATATGATTCTTGCGAGATGAACCTCACCTCTCCGAAGATCCAACTACACAATGGGATCTACTTTAGCACATACATGTATCAGGTAGGTGAGTGACGGTGAGCCATCCTGCTATTGGCTGCCTGCTTAAACATGCGCAAGTTGCTTTCGAGCGGTGCGTCAGCTGTCCGAGGTGTTCTTCGTTAAAGCCTTTTGCCTACATGGGAATTCTTGTGCAGAGTCACTCCGTAAAGAAATCGCAGAAGGGAACGGAGACTAAGTGGCTGTTTGACTTGCTTACATTGCAGGTTTAGGGAGCATTAATTAACTCAGAGCAGTGAAGCAGGCCACTCTCAGTGGCGTATTTAAACTTTAGTGTGTTTGTGTGTGGAAGTGTATGTGGGTATTGCTAATTTCCAGTGTTATAGGTATTTATGTTTGTATTGTTTCCCACTAGCTGTAATCCATAAACAACACAAAAGTACTTGTGAAGATTATAAGAGTCTCTTCTTAAATCCCTTATTTAATGTAATTGGTTTGTTTTTCATGCCAAGTGGACAAATTTGTCGGTTTAAGCCTAAATTGTTTTCAAGAATTATAACTGAAAGAGGCACAAAGTGTGATGAATGAGGCATAGACGGATCCATGTGCATCTTGTTTAATAGAGAGGTCATACAGGCAGGGTCAGACACTGGCAAACAGAGCAATATAGACAAGGCAGAATCAAAGTCGAGGTTCACAGGCAGAAATCGGGGCAGGCAGCAAACAATCAAAATCCATATAAACAGTGCACAGAAATAACAGGAGAAACCAATGAGGGAAAGAACTTCGCAGTGAATGAGTCTTTGAGCTTGTATTCTATACTGGAGTGAAAGGGTGTGGTTAAGAGGATCAGGTGCTAGTGTGTGTGTGTGAATGAAGTGCAGGTGTGGCGTGTAATCAGTACTAGGAATGAGGCATGATGGGAGATGTGAGTTTGTGAGCCTGAGTGCCCTCTGTTGGACACTAATCTTAGCTAATCATCATGACACAAACTTAGGATATATTCAGTATTTTTCTGAAAGTCTAAATATATTACGCCGTTCTCTTTTTCAAGTACGTTTATCTTGTTTTAAGGATGCTAATCGAAGAATACTGAGTAAAACATGTTGCAATTAAACATGATTAATGTTGATCGGCTCCGGCCTGAACGCACATCATCATCAACACTGAACTAATAAATTAAATATAATTAATTTATAAAGACCTATAAATAGCAATAAATATGTGGAAAAATAATTAACATAAATAATTCTATTAACATTTATACACAATCACACATCTATCTATCTATCTATCTATCTATCTATCCATATTTATATATATATATATATATATATATATATACACCATTTCAAGATCAATACTTAGGCCCGGTTCAGTGTCATCTTTCAGCGTCCAGCATGTGTGTTATTGCTAATTAAAGACAAGCTGTTGTTTTTGGTGCTGTGCTTCTGAATGATAGTTATCTGTATGTGATGTTGATTGTGTGTAGTTATTAGTTATAGTATAGTATAGTAGTTGTATTAGTATAGTATAGTATAGTATAGTAGTTGAGTTATTACAGTGCTTGCAAGACAATTAGCAGTTGGTCTTTTCATTTTTAACCTTTTGTACCCACCCTTACAAAGCACTGGGGTTGCATTATGTGTCATACACAGCTAAAACGTGATACGCACTAATGAGCATCATGTTAGCGGCAATGGACATTTTATTTTCTAAAAAAAAAAAACACCCATAATTGCATTATGTTTTTATTTAAGTGAAGGTGCTCAAATTGTTCTATAAAAATAGACCAGAAAGATTTAATTTGGGACGTTAATTGTGTCTTTTTCTTTGACTTAACCATTAAAAAATCCATCAAACATGGCTCTGCTTTGAATTATTTACAGTTGACTGTAGTTTTTCATTATGCTCTGGCTCTAATTGACTACGCCACAAATGTCATTTATGCCTAGCGATGCCCCAGGTTGTATAATCATGTATATTGCTTGTATATAATGTGTTAGCTACAGTATATTCAAAACAGCTTGACCGTGAACCTCTATGCTGCATTTTATTCTGCACACAGATACGCAGTGTCCTGTGTGGAGACGCGTTCTGAAACCACACTTGCCGCAGTGAACTTTTTGAGCTTTTTCTGTCACCTAGATCCCCCGAGAGAGAGATTTGGAGACACTCCAAGCTAGGTTTCTTGAGACAGAAACATTCATTTTGTTGTTTAATAATGAGGAATACATGAATGAAGCTATTTTGGGTTGAGCCAGAGAACAAAAGGAGCGATAGAGGAGGTGAGCTGATGTGAAAGTTGTTGAAGAGAACTGACGTTGGTTCTGTCAGGAGTTGCCTACACTGTCTTTTGTGTTCTCCAGTGTATCTGATGATGGATATTCTCTCTGTATCTCACCAAAGGCACTTTTAAGCTTGTCAGAAACAGAGTGTCTGTGATGCATGAAAGAGCGAAACTCCAGACAATTCTGGAGGAGCTGATGGTGTGGATGTGATGGTACCCTTGGTCATATTGTGTCACATCACCTGAATGGCTTTCAGCATTGGGGGCTCGGTTCAAGTCTTGTTACATCTTTACCTGTAATCCTCTCAGGCAGAATAGCTGTATCTAGACTGTGGCGTACCGTTTTTTTATACCTGCTGAATGCAAGTCCATGAGTTTGGTCTTGTTCTCTGTGATCCTGATGACTGTGCTGGACGTTGCTGGAGGTCACTGATGAGAACAACATCTGTCAGCACCTTTACAGCCTCTGCCTTCACTAGAGTGTGACTGACAGATTGGGTCTGATGAGAGATCTGTCTGTTTGTGAACTCTGTGTTTCTCCTTTTCTACCTTTCTCTGTGTATCTGTTTCTATCCATCTCCCTTACTACATTTTCACAGCACAGATCCAATATTTTGACACACATCCAAATTGATTCAATCTGTTTACACTCTGTTAAGTCTTGGGTAGTGATACACAAATTCTTGGCTGAAACCAAAATTTCTGTACAAAAGGAAGAGTTTTTAATGTTACTGAAATGTTGTATGGGAATATTATTCTTTTGCTCACTAAGGCTACATGTATTTAATCAAAAATACAGTTAAACAGTAATATTGTGAAATATTACAATTTAAAATAACAAAAATGATCATTCTAATATGCTAATATGGAATAAGAAACATCTTATTATCAATGTTGTGCTGCTTAATATATTATTTGAAATCATAATACATGGTTATTTACAAGATGTTTTATTAATAGAAAGTTTTAAAAGAACATCATTTATTTAAATAAATGTAAATAAAGAAAGAAATTGAACATGTAATCACATTACTATCACATTTGATCAATTTAATGCATCCTTTCTGAATAGAAATGTTCATAAAAACAAATAATAATAATAATAAAAAACATACACATAGACCTATAACACTTGCAAATATTTGTAAAATTAAATGTTCTGATTATGTCACATTTGAATTTTGATTGAGTCAGACAAGATCTGAATTGTTCCAGTATTAGATCAATCTATTAGAGTTGTTTGACAGTGTGGGCTCTTTGGCCTATGCATGGAGGCTGTTCTTATCCTCTCTCTCTCTCTCTCACTATCCGTTTCTCTTGGTAATCTCTGCTTTGGGCTGAAGGATCAGAACCGGTTCCACTGAGCTGTGTCCCCTGTCAGTGATACACTTCAGTAAATGTGCACTTTGGCACTTTGTCAACTCAGCTTTTGTTGCCTTTGCTCCTAATTAAATTTGTGTAAGACTGATTCATACTTGAGGCTCTGTGCCAAAACCCTTTTCAGTTATCAGGTGCCTGCCTCTTCTGACATTTTACAGAGTCACATATTTTATTTTATTTATTTATTTATTTTTTAATTGCTTCGCAGATCTGTGAAAGGAATGAATAACTGAGCTGGAGGTTTCTAAATATTTCTGATACGTTGTTAAAAGTAACTTGTTCGGTGTAATGTTGCTGTTGACTTCATTTGGTAAGTGCCATGGTGAGCAAAGTTAAAGGTATGTGATGATGGGTCATGTACAGTCAGCAAACAAACTTAATAGGGTGACCAGGTAATCAAAAAAGACTTTTAAAGTCTAATGTTTAGAATCTGTTATATACAGTAGATGTTTCATTGATGAATTGTGGCATCTGTTTAGTCTTTAAACTAATTAGGGCATCCCCGTCTCATGAAAATGCATATTAATAGTATGCCACATAAAAATGAAAACTCGTATTAATGATATGCAAAAATGATGATTATATGACATGTAAATTTAAGCTCATTAAGGGAAATATATATATAAATAATTACTATTAATTATGATTAATTGCAATTATTTATATTAGCTGCCAGTAGTAACTGTAGCAGAGTTATCATCAACTAATCTGTTCATTCAGCGAACACATAACGTAATTAAAAGGATATTTCTTGGCCACAGAAATATGCCTTCTTACAGTATCACTGTATTAGAGCATGTAGCTAGGGCCGAGATCGTAAAGGGACATTTATTTGCAAGGCAGAATCAGAAACTCATGTAATTTGTGCAAAAGTTTTATTAACTCTACGTTAACTCACATGTATAAATACATTTACATTAAAGGGAAAGTGCAAAGCAAGGCTTAAGGGTGAACCATTAAGAAAGAGCTAGAATTTAATTTATGAAAAGAGAGTCAGTTGACCACCTGTAAAACCAGCAATACATAACTAATAATAAACCTATTAGTACGATAGTTGCATTGTCTCTTTGGTGAGAGTCTGATGCAGTCTCGAAGTCTGGATAGTTACAAGGTTTTGGATTGGCAATCATGTCCTCCTGGTTTGAAGAGGGATGAATTCCAAAAGACGTCCTGACTCTCGTGATAGGTAGATCAAAGCGGAGCTGGGAGATAGATCTGTTGCGATCCATGGATCTTGAGTTACCTGAAATTCAAGGCTTAGGCCTAGTGTAAAAAAGTCCTAATCTCAGTGTCTCTCCAAGACTGCAGACCACACTGGGGTTGGTCAGGAGATCGGCAAGATAGTGGTGTTCCAGCGTCCGGGAAGGTAAGAAAAAAAGAAGAGAAGAGAGAAGAAGTTTCTGGTGTGAAAGCTTATGTAACCTGTTGAGGTCACACCTTCTGTTGGTCAAGGACCAGTCGTGTGGCCATGCCTTGGAGGGAACTTTTTATGATCCTTTGTTCCTAAGTATGCTAATCTGCACACACACAGGACTGGGGGAGGCACACACAAACTAGGGGAGATTCTTAAATACACTGAATGTTGCAAAGATATCAACATATAACACCCACTCTCAATTAGATCATCTGAAGACGAGTTCTTTTGCACCAAACACGACATGTGTTGATCTGATGAGGTGGAATAAGCTGATGATCTATCAAAAACATGCACAAAACAAATTTCTTCAAGCCCTAAACTGATCTTATCAGTTGAGTTGCCATGGAAATGGCCTGGCTTGCCCTCCTGGGGTGTCCAGTCGGGCTATGTCTCCAATGTGATTTGCCTCTTGGGTTGGTGAAAGCGGCATAAAAGATTGTTAATATTTGTTAAATGTAGCAAATAGTTTGTGACTGATTGGTTCAAATAATACATAATTCCCCCCTTTCGAACGTTGTTGTCCATCCAGTAGACAACAGTGGTCGACATTGAAGTTGCAGAACAATCAGAGACACACCGGCCACCCATGGCTGGGGAAGATTGTTGGCTCTAGGGTGTTGTGCTGTGGGAATGCAAGCTGTAATGGGGTGCGGGCCAAGAGCACGTGCTGCAGGTGTTGAGGCGGCGTCACCTGTCATCCTGAAGTGCGTTGGTCTAGCTCAAATGGTTGTCAGCCTGTGGGCTATCCGTGGCACATCTGGCATAGAACAGCTGTGTGAGACTCTCGGTGGTAAGAGTGCGGGTAGTCCTAGGCACCGTAGAAAAATGTAGGTTTGTAGTGTGAATGGCGTTTCAGACTGGCCTAGTGCTGATAGCAGGAGGGCAGCAGGTGGATGTTAGCCCTCTGTGGAGCTGGAACATCACTAGAAATCTGAGGTTGACGGAGCCGCGTAGATCTGGTAGCGGCACCAACTTGAGTCCAACGTTGTCTGGCTGCTTCTTTTGTGTCAACTGGTTGCTCCTCCCTTACAGGGGTCTGATGCTGGGTTGCCTCAAGCAGGGAGTCAGGAGTTTGTCCTTCTTAGTGCTCCCCAGGTGAACTTTGTTTAAGGAGCTCTTTTGCTAGTGTCAGCAGCTCCTGTAACTTAAAGTAGGTGTGTCCAGCAGGTTTTGTGCAGCCTCTACTCGGTACCTGTGTGAAGGGTCATAGAGGAGGATGATGTGGTGCACTGTGGTTGGACATACCGTGGTGTTTGCAGGCCTTTTCCATGGCTCCTGCCAGGGGTTGGTCTGGAACATGGGTCTGTTGCCATAGTGATGGCCCCATCCTCCACTGTCTTGTGGCTTTCTGTGAACGGGCCTTGCATTGTGGCAATGCTGGGTGCCTACTGGTGCCTGCTTTGGATTCTGGTTTGTGTAGTTCAGAATCAGTGGGGTCTTAAAACACATTTTGGCCGAGGCCTTCTGTTTGTTCAGGACATTCTGTGACAG
This sequence comes from Enteromius fasciolatus, assembly GCA_032361145.1. NCBI lineage: Eukaryota > Metazoa > Chordata > Actinopteri > Cypriniformes > Cyprinidae > Enteromius > Enteromius fasciolatus. Next base: position 11,548,068 of record JAUMHR010000060.1, on the reverse strand, counting down.
GTCCCGCAGATTCGTATAGGCCTGGCGTGGTAGGCTGTAATGTCTATATGGTGGCTTACAATGGGGTGGAGGTTTCAGAAGAATGCTAAAAGGTGGTGTACTCTCCTCATCCCAGGTTTACTGTAAGCTCCATCAAAGTCTGTTCTGGTATGTGTAGGGAGTTTTATCCCGGCCCTATTTGGTGGTTATTGCAACAATCAGTCTTTGCTCAGACTCAAGATCTGAGGATCCCTTATGATGGCTTGTTTATGCTGCTGGTACTTGTAGCGTTTGGTCCAATCAGGCACAAACTATTTGTTAGTTTTAACAAGTGTTAACAATTTTTGGTTCCGCTTTGGTTCAGAGGTCTGTGTAAC
>JAUMHR010000060.1:11502480-11514911 GCA_032361145.1 Enteromius fasciolatus | reverse complement strand
TCTGACCACAGGACTTTCTCCCATAACTCCTCTAGATCATTCAATGGTCCCTGGCAAACTTCAGACGGGTCTGGACATGGGCTGACTTTACTAGGAGAACCTTCCATGCGATGCAAGATCTCTCCGTGGGGCCCCAGTCTGAGGGACATTGACCGTCATCATTAGCGTCCTCCATTTTCTGACAATTGCTCCAACAGTTGTTCTTATTTTACCAAATTGCTTGGCAATTGTCCCGTAGCCATTTCCAGCTTTGTGAAGGTCTGCAATTTTGTCTCTTGTGTCTTTTGACAGCTCTTTTTAGATTCTGTTTCACACAGTGGAAATGCACCTATGCTGAAAATTGTAGACCCCTTAAAGATTTCTAAGTAAGAGAACTCGCAAAATCGCAGGGTGATCAAATACTTATTGACCTCACTGTGTGTAACTGTTTGTACAGTATAAAAACCATTACGCCTATAGAGAGACCCCGAAAAAAGTGTATATGTTTTCCTGTAAATGGTCTCCATTTTTTTTTTGTTTTTATTATTATTATTTTTATTCATTTTATTCATTTGTGTCCTGCAGTGTGAAAACGTAATGTTTTAAAAGTACAAATATTTATTAAAAATATGTACATAAACATAATATTAAAAAAAGTATATATTATATTATAATTATATATTATTGCTATTAAAAAAGTATTTTAATATATTGTTTATTTCTGTAATGGTATTGGTAATGGTAATTTCTTCAATGGGCCTGCCTAATATTTTTGTGTTAATTTATTTATTTTTTTTTAATTCTTTGATGGAAAGAAAATTGCAAAGAACAGAATTTAGAAAAAAAAAGAAAGAAATCCTTCATAGCGTTATAGATGTCTGTACTGTCACATTTATCAATGTAATGCTTATTTGAGCAATCAAGTATTCATTTATATTTAACCATTTAACCATCATTCATTCATTCATTCATTCATTCATCTGTTTTAAAATTTTTATTATGATCCTTATTTTGATCCTAACTCATATGAGGTTTTAAAAGTGGTTTTCCTAATAATGATAGAACTTACTAATCAAGTGTTTTGGGTTGTTTAGGAGAGGCTAATTGGGGAGATTGAGAAGTTACGGGCTGAACTCGATCATCTGAAGCGCAGGAGCGGGGCGTTTGGAGACGGAACACATCCAAGGTAACATCCAGATTTTGATACATTGTTATTTGCTCATTAAAAGTGATGTGCTAAGTAAGCGTTTTCATCTGCCTCTCTATTGACCTGGTCTTAGGTCTCATGTTGGCAGTGCCACAGACCTGCGCTTCTCAGTGGTAGAAGGTCAAGGAGATCACTACTCCTCCACAGGGGTCATACGAAGGGCTCAAAAAGGTCGCCTGGTGGCACTCAGGGATGAACCCACCAAGGTGTCAATGTCACACCTACTGTACACCATGATCTGTCACTGTCATAAACCAAAACTTGTAATATGTGCTGTACTGGTATAACTGTAGTCACTCACAAACCTTGGCCTGAACTAATTTCTCCCTATTTTTTCCTTTGCCTCTTTGGATGTGTTCATTGTAAGTTCCGGGTTCTCTAATCCATACATAAAAAATGTTACTAGCAAATGTGATCTTTCTGAAACACAAGTATCTATAAGCTTGATTAGTAATCTCACTGATCCATGTCTTTATTTCCAGATCCTGCCAATGGTGGAGCAGGATTGGGATCGCTCTCAGCCCTCCAGCTTGCGAGCCAGCCGTACTCACCTGATGGGAAGCGACACTGAGCTGTCTGACCTGGACGATGATGACCGTGAGACCATATTTAGCTCAGCCGATATGCTGTCTCCCAGCGGGCACTCAGACGCCCAGACACTTGCCCTCATGTTGCAAGAACAACTGGATGCCATCAATGAAGAGATCAGGTCAGGATGAAGATTGTGTTGAATATGGAAATCTTGTGTTGTTTGTTTTTTTACAGCTGGACAGCAACAGCCAGACAACCATGAGTCAGAGCCACTTACATTTTGTTCAAAAAGCCTTTTAAAATTGTTGAAGCGCACAGTATATTACTAAGCGCTAATTGAGCAGCATAAATGGGTCATTCGTCTGATGTCAGAACTATCAACGCATTATCATCTGACCATCCATATTTATTTATCATCAGCTGTTATTCATCATTATGATGGGGGCGTTGTTACCCCACACATGTTGGTTAACTTGTGAGGATGTTAGCCATTCAACAAAAGCTACAGTAGCTAAAACAGGCTGTTTAATTAGTTTTTGGTGGAAGAAACATTGACTAAAATTATAAGGAATTTATAAATAGTGTTGCATATAGGTTCTTTAACTTACTGCCAGCTTAAAGACCCACTTAAAAGAGCAGAAAAGCCCAGTTCAGGGTTACTCTTTACAACATTTGCTTTAGTATATAAATGCTTCAAATTCAACTTGTGTGAAGTCTAATCATGTACTTCAAGTATATTTGCTTAAATCCTTAAAATGCCAGATTTAGTTGTCTTATTGATCCAAGCTTGTGCTCTAAATTCATACTTTGTTGAACAGAGTCTTCAGACAGGTGGCCAGTTACAGCCAGAGCCAACTTTCTTTCCAAACTCAATGACCTTTTACGATTTTAAAATACATTGATCCTGCAGGCAGACTAAAAGATGACCTGTGTGTGTCTGTGCTTTGGCGGCCCGCAGATATAGCTAGAATGGTAACAGAAACCGTCAGGCAGGCCAAAAAGGATGGTGGAGCATCTGTCATATTTGACAATATTTGTAGGTCTGTAAGTTGAATCTGCCCATCACACAAATTGATTCTGGGTTGTGGATGAATATAAATGCCAGATAAAAGCAGAGCCATCACCTGAAATGTGCGGTAGTGTGCAGATAGCAATGACTTATGACCTGAGCTGTGGCTTTCATGAGGGTTCAACAGACTATACTTCCACTGCGTGAATATTAACATATATCAATAGTAAGAGGAGTCTTGGTGACATTTTCTATGGAGGCTTAAAATATATAATGCACTGTAAAGCTATTAGTAGTGCATTTGATGGTCTCACAATCAATTCTAACCGCCCGTATAATATAATATAATGTATTACATGTATAAAACATATACATAGTTAGGAGTGCACATAAGTGTAAATAAATGAAATAAAAAGTGTGCTGTTTAAATAAGTCCAGACAACTAATTTGATAAGCTAACCAGTGCAACATGTCCCTGGGTCATCTTTATTGACCCTGGGACAACACTGTGATTAACCAATCAGATTTGAAGAACCGGTTTACCGTTTTTATGAAGTTTAGGCTAACAATCAGTGTTTGGTTTGTACATCAGTGTAACTCATCTATCATTTCCTCTGATTTTAGGAATTACTCATGGGTAAGGTTAGGTTTAGGTGTAGAGATATGGTCTATATTTTTGCATTAAAATGTTGTTCCAGGGTCTACAAAATACAGTATGTTGACCTAGGGACACATAGTACTTGGCAAAATCAGGACGTGCCGGTTGATAGCTGTCAATGCATTAATCACTGTTTTAGATCGACTAAATGAAATAATGTATAAGATGTTGGTTCAAACTAAAAACATACATCGAAAATGCGCACTGGCAGTTTCAGAGCAGTTTACTTATTTCCCTGCAGCCCGACAAAATAAAACCTTGCAGATTTTAGATTTTTTTAGTATTGTATTTTTAAGTGTACTATAAAATAAACTTTTTTTTTTTTTTCAGAATATTTTTGGAAAATATCTATATATAATTTATGAGAAGATGTAAGATAATGCATCAAAGTGATTGAGTTCAGCTTTGGTTTGAAGTCTGGTGATGTTTGGGTCTGTTTTAAGTTAAAATTTTCAAAATCTCTTTCTTCTTCTGTTCTAGAATGATCCAGGTAGAGAGGGAATCAGCAGAGCTCCGCGCGGATGAGATCGAGAGTCGAGTAAACAGCGGCAGCATGGACGGCCTGAACGTAACACTGCGGCCACGCTCCTCCATCCCCACCTCCGTCACTGCCCTCTCTCTGGCCAGTTCATCTCCTCCCGTTAGCGGCCGATCCACACCCAAACTCACGTCTGGTTCAGCAGCCCACGAGTTGGGCATCATGACCCTGGTGATCCTTGCTTCACATTGCAATGCTTTTATTTTGTGTTAACCCTATTAAATTGCCCTTTTCTAACACTGACGGCACCTAATCATCTGTCACCTTGCATCTTCCTTTGTCTCTTTCTTCCTGCTAACACTTCAGCCTAGTGATTTAAGGAAACATCGCAGACGAGTGGCTGTAAGTGTGTCTTCATCTCTAAATGACTAAACTGAAGACTGGCTTGCTTGTGCTAATGAAGTGTGTGTGCATTAGATAGATGAGGATGGGAAAGTGTATATGCGAGTTTATTTATTTATTTTTGTTCAGGGTGTGTGGGAAATGTGATTAGTTTTTTTTTTTTGGCATGAGGCAATATTGTGATGATTTTTATGTGTTTTTGTCCCAGTCTCCTGTGGAAGCACGAGAAGACAAGGCCACTATCAAGTGTGAGACGTCACCCCCGTCCTCCCCCCGCAGTCTCAGACTAGACCAAATGAACTTCGCTCAGCTAACAGGAAGCCTTGAGGATGGCCGAGGGTAAATGCGCATACATATCCACAGACGATCACGTCTCAGGTGTTAATTGATCCTTCTCTGATTGAACTGGATGAGACATAATTTTCCTAGCAGGCACACTTGAGAACAGATGAGAGTTTGTCATAGGCAGAGATTCACCCCCACACACACACTCAATTGCTCTTGAGACTATGGCTCTATAAACTAGTTAATTACTGCCAGTTTGCCTTTGTTTAAGTCATGTGTGACCCACATTTGTTCTGTAATACACCTCCAGGTGTGTCATGCGCAATGAGAATTGTGAGCCAAGTAGCTTACGTAAATCTTTGAAAATAAGCTGATTATTGTAGGTTTAAAAAAATGGTCTAAAACTTATTCACGTCTTAATTTAATCTCTTTAGTTGTCTGCAGTACATTTGCTTTAAAATAAAAAAAATCATAACTTACCCGCTTTAAAAAATGTCAAAGATGTTGTTTCCCAGATAACTTTTTCAAAAATGTTTTCAAAAAACAGTTTAGAATTTTCTATTCATCAAATAATCCTGAACAAATCTCAAAAAAATTAACCTGCACAACTGTTTTCAACATAAATAATAATAAGAAATGTTACCTAATCAAAATGATTCAGCTCTGGCATTATGGGAATTAATTAAATTTTAAAATATTAATAGAGCAATACTTTTTCTGTTTGTTTAACAAATAATAATAATAACGCATTAAAAGGTACTGACACTTAACTTTTGAACATTAATATTTTATTTAATAAATAGTATATCGCTTTATATAGACAATTAATAATACTGTATATATAAGATAGCATATTGTATAGAATACCATGTAAATAATTTATCATACGTTATTTCAGGATTCGAACCCAAGACCACTTTAATGCTAAAACATAAAAAATAAAATCCCTATAAACTTTTTAAATGATTTTCTGGTCGGCAGCTCTCATGCTGTGTTTTTAATTATGTTGCTCCAGATGTTCTCTCCAGAGCATCATCTACTGTTTAATCTCTATAAGGGTTCAGCTGGGTGTGATGTTTTTATACGGCTAAATTTAATGACAATACCATGGGTATTCTCAGATACAAATCACACTTTGTAGTCTGAATAATTTAATTCAAATAAGACTTTCAGAAGGTGTCCTGCACACTCAGACTAATACACATTGATTTGAATCAAAGCAAGAAATCACACCTGATGTCCTGTTTTTTAGTTTCTCTCTGACTTTCCTACTCCCACATCACTGATGAGGAGTTAAACTGCATCTCAGAGCAGCCCAGCTCTATCACGATTTAATGCTTCGAACAAATTTATTGTGATGCTAGTGGAGGAGTGATTTCATTACGATTGAATTGGCTTTGATAGAACCAAATAAGTGTGCAGGAATAACTAAGCGTTTCTCAGCAGGGCAGCCAGTTAGCCTGATTAAAAGATTACAAACAAAGTAATCCAGCAGGTTATGTGAGGCTTTGGTCACACAGTGTTCTGTCTTTTATACATATACTTCAGATAAATTACTTTATCTTTTGTGTCAGGTCTCACTGTTTTTTTATATAATTTTCCCTTCACCCTTGCAGTTTTTAACCCTCTGGAGTCCAGGGTGATTTTGGGGCCCTTGAGATGTTTTGACATGCTCTGATATTTGTGCTTTTTTTCAGCTATTTATAACATATTATTGACCAACCTGTATTTTTCTTGTAATTTTTCTTGTAAATGTTTGCATTTTTTAGGAAAAAAATATGCGTGGTTAGTAGGTTTTGTGAAAATAAAAGTCACTGAAATAAGGCCATGAAACTCATACAGAACATTTGTTCACAAGACTTTTGAAAACTGGGCAAAAATCTTTGTCACTGTTTCGACTGCAGTTTCTACCTCCCCAATGCTGCAGTTTTCTTATTAGCATTAGCATTAGCTCAACTTAGTTTTGCTTTTGATAATAGTTTCTAATGCCACCAGAAATTACTTCCAGGTTTTTAAAACGTAAATTAAGAACTTCCAGGTGCTTTTTCACTGCATGTATTTAATTGTGAATATTCTTTAAAGGGCTAGTCTACCCAAAAATGCAGCCAAAAATCTGTTATCATTCACTCAATCCCATGTCAATCCAAATCTGTAACTCTTGTTTTCGGTGGAAGACAAGATATTTTGAAGCATGTTAGTAATGTTAGAAAGTACATTTCTCTGTGACTTTTTTCTTTTATTCCCATGTAATGGAAATCAGTGGAAACCAAAACAGTTTGGTAAAAAAACACAATTTTAAAGAAGAGAGAAAGTCATACATGTTTGGAACGTCATGAGGCTGAGTAAATGATAACTGAGTGTTAATTTAAGCAATAAGCCCCAAAAAGCTGTGGTTTGCAGCAGGGCTTAAAAACGAAAAAAAAATCCATATGGTTCACTTTGAGCAGAATTGATATTTTAACGTTTCTGTTCTTGCGTTCTGCATTAAACAATGCGTTCCGATAACGGTTTTCTAGAAAAAAATACCGGTTAATAACGTTATTTTTTCCTAAAACATTTTTTTATTTCTATATATGTATTTATATGTGTGTGTGTGCGTGTGTTTGTCTTTTAATAACATGCTTGACATTATATTTCCAAATAATTAAACCAATTTGCATGTTCGTGTTATTTGTACATGTGTCTTAATACTGAAAGTAAACCAGTTCGAGTAAAATTCGTTAAAGATGTGCTAATAAAATATTTTCTTGTTAAATGAGGTAAACAGCCGTGTAAGCGGAATAATGTACAGTGTTGAATTCAGATTTTTCACTAGCTACGACCGCATCCAGAGTGGTTTGTCCATCTGCTGTAGAAGCTGATCTTTTATTGTTCGTCGGATTAACATATTGGATGTTTACGCTGAATGTGCCTCTGCAGGTTAACGTTATGATTTTTTCTGAATGCTGATATATCATTAATACATGTAATTTGTGGGCTTAATGTATTCATAATTTTTTTCTTAGAAAATTGTCTAGTACTATATAAATTACAAAGGTTTAATTGCCATGTTTATTTTAAACGACCCGACCGACCGCGACCCTAATATCATTAAAAATATTTTTTGATGACTCGTAACCGCGGGTGACCGATCATTTTGGATCAACCCGCGCATCACTGTTAAACATTGGCTGTTAGTGATTAGTTTGACTGTTAGTATTGTGATAAGTGCGTATAACCTACCCTCGAAGGAAACCCTGCAGGCTCCCTGCTCAGTAGTTTTTTGAGGCAAGCTCATCAACATCGGAGAAATGGGGTCTGCTTCTCAGGCATTTCACGTTGTTTGAGTCAACATGGCATTTGCACACACAATTCAAATTCATGTTTTTTTTGTGTCCCAAATTAATATAAGAAGAGAACGATAAAATAACGTTATTAACCAGTTAATTGCAATTTCAGATAAACGTTTCTGTTCAGAACGATTAAAATTGATTTTGTTTTCGTTTCTATTTTTGTTCCAGTTAAATGTCATTTGTTTCCGGTTTTCGTTTTCGTTCCTTGAACCGGTTCAGAGCCCTGGTTTGCAGTTACATTTTTTATCTTAGCTGTTATAAATTGATTCTAAACCCTGCTTCACGGGCCTAATGGAGGGAAAACGCGGAACTGGGAGTAAATCGTTCTAGTACGAGTTCACAGGTTGGAAGTCACGGGTTTGACTGTTGTTCCAGTGCACTTTCACCGGTAGAAGGTTTTAAAAACACAGGTTATAGGTTGCCTGGAATGCAGCATAATTTACAACAGCTTCGAACACTGCTCAAACAATCAGAATTAAGGGCCAGAACTATCAATTTTATAGTTTTTGTGGACTATCCCTTTAAATGCTTTAGAGGAAGTCGCACAGTGCCTTTTTTTTACCTCATTGTCGCTTTCTCTTTCTACTTAGGGGCAACAAAAAGAAGGGCATAAAGTCCTCTATTGGCCGTCTCTTTGGCAAGAAGGAGAAATCGCGTTTAGATCAGCCTTTGAGCAAAGATGGCCAGATGACACCACCTGTCATTCCAGGTAGCATGAAACAAACATGCATACATTACATGTGGGAAATGACTTGTTTTTATTACTACTACAGAGTATTAGTTTTATCATATTTAAGGCCATAGTATTTGGTTTATCTGTCAATGTAAAGTCAATTAAATTTGATTTTTGATACCGTGTACCTAAGTAAAGATTGTATATTCCTTAACTAACTGCTGGATTTTTATATGTTGTGACATTCAGATTTCGAAATGAGTATTGGAGATACCATGACCTTGAGCAAACTGGGCACACAGGCAGAGCGAGACCGCAGGATGAAGAAAAAGTAGGTCTTCTCTGCTTTATATCTCACTCACACATCTCCTTGACACCCATCAGATCACCCTGAGACATTCACTAATCTGACCTAATCCTTATTACCTAATTACACAGCTCAATTAAAGCAAATGACCAATCAATTGGATGGCAAAGTTCCATTTCCTGCAGATAAACAAGTTACAAATAACACTTAATAGTAGACTAATAACATGGCCTCATTTGAGCGTATTTTAGCATCTTGTAGAGTCTATCCTCATCTCCACATCTTATCTCTGTCCCCTGACCATTAGTGTGACAGAAAAAATAGGTTTCCTAATTAGCACCTGCCATGTGGATAAGTTTGTGTGTGTGTGTGTGTGTGTCCATTCTTTGGCACTGTGCTAGGAACAAAATGTTTGGGTGTTAGATGAGAAAAACAAATTGGATAGCCTTTTCGTTCTAATGAAATAAATGATGTTCGAAAAATAACCTAGCGCTGTTCTCTAATAGAATAAAAATCTGATTAATATAAGTTAATATTTCAAATAATAAGAGCATGAATAAATTATTTTAAAATAGATTAAAACAGAGCTCAAACAGGTTTTAAAAAGCTCACACTTTTACTGTAAATAGTAATGTATATAATAAAAATTATATTATTATTTTTATTATAGTATATTACATATCAGGTCAGGATTTGAACTTGAACAAAAAAACTATCAATAATATTAAAAGCATAAAATACATTTTAATTTCAGACTTTAGAGTGAGCCAGAATAAAATAAACAGTTAGTTAATAAGTAAAATCCCCACTACATTACACTCTTCATATGTTCAGATTGATGTGAGTTTGACGTCTTTAGGGTTGTGTTTCCTCTAAGCTCTGACCTTTCTTTGTCTTCTGTCAGACATGAGCTGCTGGAGGATGCTAGGAGGAAAGGGCTTCCTTTTGCTCAGTGGGACGGCCCGACTGTGGTCTCCTGGCTCGAGGTACAAAGATATCAGCCACCATCCCTCCCACAGTGCAGTAATGAGCACAGCACTCATGATCTCCATGATTATAATCACCCAAACAATAGGGTGGTGGGACACGGATGACAATAATTACAATAATTACTTACTCGCTCTGATGATGATGGAGATAACAAAGATGCATCTTGACGGTCTTCTCTCTGACATCCTCCAGCTGTGGGTGGGCATGCCAGCTTGGTACGTGGCAGCGTGTCGTGCCAATGTGAAGAGTGGCGCCATCATGTCAGCACTGTCGGACACAGAGATTCAGCGAGAGATCGGCATCAGTAACCCGCTGCATCGATTGAAGCTGAGGCTGGCCATTCAAGAAATGGTGTCACTGACGAGTCCGTCAGCTCCTCTCACATCCCGCACAGTAAGAACCTGCCTGTTAACTGCTCACATATACAGTCTCAGTTGGAAAACAAATATGATATAATATATTTTATTTTATATTTAATTTATTTTATCTCATTATTTTCTAATTCATAATTAATTACTCTTATTAAAATAATTCATGATGATTTGTAGTATTTTTTTCTAAAATCGAAGTAATTTTACATTTCATTTCATTCTTATTATTTCAGTGAAATGGTTTTTATATTAACAATTTCTGTAAAAATACTTAATGTATTTTTATAAACTTTAGTTAATTTGCTTAATTTAAAATGTAGTTAATAAATAATTATAATAATTAATACAATTAATTAATTATTTATTTTGTTAATCATTATTAAAATACAATAATTATTTTATTATGATAATATTTGTAGTTAGAAAATAATCTTTATAATATTAATATTAAAAAAATAATATTAATAATATTATTTAAAAAAGCATTTTTATTGAAAAGTTTTCATTTACAAATTATAAATTATATATAAACTATACTTATGTATAATAATTTGGTAAATACGTTATAATTATATGAATAATTTTGTGCTGTCAAAAGATTAATCGCGAATAATTGGTGTCACAGGGGTTGAGAAACGACGAGTCGTGCGAATTCAAATGCATGTTGTTTATTATAGACACAGAGCGTAGACTGGGCTGGCACATCCAGCTGATCGTTACAATTGCATCCAAAATAAAAGTTTTTCTTTACATAATATATTTGTGTATACTGTGTATATTTGTTATATAAATACAAACACATGCATGTGTTTGATATGTATAATATGCATGTATAATATCTATAATATTTAAATATAACTAATAATAAATAATTGCAGTTAATAGTTTGACAGCACTAATGCATTCTGTTTTTATTTAATTATTGTTTTAATCATTGGTGAAAAAACATAATTGTGTTTTAAAAATATTAAAACAATATTAAAACAATAAATCATAAGAGATTTCCATGCACCTATTTCATACGTAGAAAATAATTGCCGTGGGTGTTCGTTACATGACTGCCAACTGTACAGATTTACCTTAAAGGGACTGCTGCAAAGGTGGATATGAGGACTATGCCATGTGTGATCATTTATCTGTGTGTGTGTATCTGTTTTTCTCTGTTCAGTCTTCCGGAAATGTGTGGGTGACTCACGAGGAGATGGAAAACTTGGCAACCTCGACCAAAATGGTTAGTCCATCTGGGTGACTCCCATGTGCCCGCGGTGCCATGCATATGCCACGCTTCCGCAGCCCTCACAACCCCCAGCCTGCTGCCCCTGAATCCACCCCCATCTCCCTCTGCCCTGCAAACTACCCAAAGAGTGCGCTTATTAAACCTTTTGCATGTTTCTGTGTGATTGCTGTCCTGTCGCTTTGCAAAATGATTCTATATTCAACTGCATTTGCAGTAACCTAGTAACAACCACAGCTGCTTGCCGTGCACTTCATCTGTTCTGGCTGGACTAAACTTATTTAGCAGGAAGAGAGCATTGTTAACACTCTACTTTGTGCTCTAACACGCTGGCACTCTGGCCTGTGACTGACAGGATAATGAGGAAGGAAGCTGGGCTCAGGTGAGAGAGCCTTCCAATGACCTCTTTTATGTGGTTTTCACATTTTCACTGTAAAAGTCGGTCAGTAGCTTGTTATATTTATGGCATAGGAAAGAATTGACTGATTTTTATATGGAGTTTAGTAAAAATTGGAAAGAATTTGGTTAATTTTATTTAACTTTATTTTTTTATTTAATTTTATTTATAAAAATCTATTATTCATTTATTATGTTTTATTTTTATTTCTTTTTTAATTATTACATTTTTTAAATGGACATTTAATATAATGTTGAACATCAATGTTGGAAACATTGCAGCCAAATATATTTTTTTGGAACCTGATATTTTTTTATTTTTTTATTTTTTTTTCTTAGGATTCTTTGATGAATAACAAGTAAAAAAACAACATAATTTTTTACCAAATATAAAACATTCCTAAAGTGTTAATCTATGCTATGACTTTGTTCATTTAATAGATCCTCGGTTAGTAAAAGTATTCATTTCTTTCAAAGAAGAAGGAATAAAAATGTACTGATCCCAAACTTTTGAACAGTAGTGTAACAGTAAACTACTGTAACAGTAGTTCTGAACATTATTATCCATTTTAAATAAAT
>JAUMHR010000060.1:11400261-11417523 GCA_032361145.1 Enteromius fasciolatus | reverse complement strand
GGCAGGTGTCCGGTGCATTACGCGGCTCCGAGAGCGAGTGCAATGAGGACAGATTGGGTGTGATAAATACATTAGGTGATGCTCTATGTATTTTGTAAGAATGTATGTGTGGTTGTAGCTTTTTGTGGACAAATATAGAGTTCAACTAAACCAATTACTAGAGGGGCCGACAAGAACGCACACGTTTTAAAGCCAAGGTGAAAAGCAGATCGCAACCTGTTTTACTCCAGAAAAGAGACAAACTTTTTGGATTACGAAAAGTGTGTATTAGCAAGATTTGAGCCCAAACGTTGGAAAGGAAGGTATGCAAATTAAAAGCACTGAGGGACTTAGTGACGTCAGCTGAAAAGGAAAGTTGTTTCAGTGGCAAGTTTGTGAACTGTGAAAAATTAGACCGGAACATGCATTAAATAAAGCTAATGCTGACTTTTAAAAAAGATATGATTTTATTATGGACTTATATTTTCTACACATCCCCTTTTGACCCCTAAAATAAATTTATAAATAAAATAGCCTATATATGAGTTTTGGGCAGGGGATGTTGATGAGAGTGAATCACAACCCAATTTGCGATGAAAAATATTCTGACAGCTCATAAAAATGCACCCAGACATCAATGAATAAATTCTTAATAAGTCGTACCAAGAAATTAAACACATGACTTGTCCTGACAACTAGACTGGAAAGATAATTGCATAGTTTGTTTATCTCAATGTTGATTAGCCCTCAGTGCTGTGTATGGGCATGATTACTGAATGCAAATATACACTTTTTCTTGCATGAGGGAGCGCTGACAGTGCATCACTGTAAACATTATTATCTTTACAGTTCCTCATCATTTAGTGGCTTATATAGTTCCTAACTACTCATGATGTCCTTTTTATGAGGTAAACTTAACTCAGCCCATTAGAGTATGCTTACCTACAACAATAAATTCTGGCTTTTTAAATTTTGAAAAATACCATGACACTTGAATAGTTCTTAATTAATGATTTAGCTAGATTGACAGTCCCTATGTGCAGTAGATAATAAATGATTTTTTCTTGTTCTGAAAACTAATTTGTTAAACTCGCATCCACTTTCAATCGTCAAATGTCTTGATTTCATAATAGTCTGTTCTCTAAATCAACCTTTATCGTGCTTCACATCTCATCTAGATCCAAAGGCAATCTAAATGAGAGGCAATTTATTTAAGTTCAGCTCGTGCGCTCCGTCTCCATTAGAAAAGAGAACAAAAGGATCCAAAGTGGATTCGAACAGTGACTCTAAAGCAAAATAATGTAAAAGTAGCAAAAAAGTGAGAGTTGCCTATTAAATACCAATGAGTCATTAGTGCTATGATTCATTTAGTTAGTTTCAAACTCATAAGTTACTAATTGAAATGGTTCCTTCTTAAAACTGACTGTTTTGATAAATTGATATATTTAACACGCACACAAAATTAAAACATAATTCCATTTATTCATCTAATTTTATATCTATACACATATGATCATATTATCATACAAAAGATATGGTTCTAAAGAAAATATGTTTTTACAGTTACAAACTGTAATCACAAACGTTTCTACTTGACACGTTCCCTACTGATTCCACCTATGGAATAACACACGTGACTCTCATAATTGGCTTTCAAAGAGTCCATTCCAATGTTTTTAAAGGTGACAGCAGTGTAAGTCCAGACCTACAGAACACTGTCAACAACCACTTTACGTCGAGCATAAGACAAGAGCCCCCACCGAAGGGCGAATCGCTACCACGGCTCTGCTTTCTAAAAATAAAAACACTAGGGGCTGACTGTACAGCTGAAAACAATTACTAAGAGTTACCTTGCAAATACAAATGCAATGCTCTATCTCCTCTGCCCGCTATCCAGCTGCTTTGAGGCATGTGTGGTCTTTCAGGAGGAGTTTTGTGATCTTGTAGGTCTTTTAATGTCTTCATCCTGCAGGTAAGTGTGAGCCGGTTTGTCATAAACATCTGTTAAATCCTCCTCGTGTTAGCATTGCTAATGAGGCGAAGGGTGTGACAGAACAGATGCCTCAGAGTGTGAGAAAGAGATACAGAGGCGAGACTGTGGAAGGAAGGGAGAGAATGAAAGGGTGAGTGATGGGAGAAAATTTATGCAGCACATCCCTCCGTCCCCCTACAGATGAGTCTTCAGTGAGGGCAGATGTTTCCAACATTAAGAAGATGAGACAGGCTAGGTGCTGCTTAGCAAATATATTTGCTGTTGCAAAGACATGCCCATTTGACTATAACGGCAGGGTCGATTATGTTTATCGATCTGCTACAAAGGAAACAGTCTTGTGCTATTTACCCCATGCAAATGGCGCTGGCTCCATATGGTTGAAAATGACACGCAGGAGCCTCAAACCAAATTAAGACTTGTGCGTGTGACGTCTTGTTTAACTTATCATCATTCCATGAACGTCCCTGCCATCTAGCTACTGTAATCCTCTTATTATCATGGATTGGCCTGTGAACAATTTGAGATAATCCCTATTAAACTGGTCTTAATAAAAATGTATGGCAACAAAAGGCAATAGAATTGATGTGGAGTGGCTCCTAAAAAATAGAAATGGAAAGTTTATATGCGATACATGATAAGAGAATGGTATTTTTTCCCAGGGTTGGAAATCAAGAACTTTCAAGAGGTTCATTTTTGAAACGATACAGGAACTGAATTCATTTTTATAATTTTTATTCTGTTAATCAATATAATTTACATATGTTGAAGATAGTATAAGTTTGTATATATAGACATTAGAATGTTCCAAAACATTTCTACTTCTATCTATTAAGAAAATAAGAAATCTTCAATTCATCAAAGAAATCAGGAAACGTATGACGTTTAACAACAGTTAAACAGTCGTTTTACAGTATTTCATTATTTACAATGTTTCTGATATTTCTATTTTTACAATATTTAATTCAAATAAATGCCACCCTGGTGGGTGAGCGTGATTTCACCAAGTACAAGATACAACACTCCAATCAACCAATCAGATTTGAGGGATAATTACTCAGGAAATATCTGTTTTAGGCTTATAATCAGGGTTAGGTGCTTCTACAACATTGTTTATTAGTCATGATTTCCCACTGATTTTAGGAATACATTTTGGTTAGGGTTAGGTTTAGGGGTAGGGATTGGGATAAGTCCATATTTTTGGACAGTAACGTTGATCCAGGATCAACAAAAAGTGTCTTGGCAAAATCCCAGGGACCAAATCATGAAAATGCGACCAGAATAGATTTTTCTGTATGACTCCCAACCATAATGACATGCACACAAGGTCTGTTCACATTCAAGTTTCTTTTTTTGTTTATAATCTCACATTCATCTTAAGGTACACTTCTATATTCCTCTTCCCTATTCTCTCTCTATTTAAAAAGCAGGCTTGGCTCGGTCATCCATGGGCAAGAACTCACCCCTGACCGCTGGGAAACAGCAGTAGAGCAAATGAGCCACGTGTATATGTGCGGATGTGCACAAATGTGAGGGAGCATATGCGTAATAGGGTCAAAAGGGCTGCTGGACTTCACCTCCTGTGCTCGCTGATGAGGGCAGATGAACTCAGGGCAGGAAAGATCACAGACATCTGTCTCAAAGTGAAAGAAAAAATTGCACTGTCACAACACAGCCCATCACCGCACAGGCACCCAGACTCATTGCTCTGTCTGTGCACTGCATTTCTGTAAGCACATATACAAACAAATCAACTGAAAGGAGCTAAGAAATCAAATTAAATCAAAGTGAAAGCCTGGACCGGGATGCGATGTCAAATCTGTGTAGCTCATATAAATTCATGGCTTTACAGGCATCCTACATAAAAAAATAAAAAATAAGAGCAAGTATGTTGTGCATCATATCTGCAAAGGCATATAGTATGCACTGCTGTCGGAAATGAATACGTTTTGTGCTGAGAGTGGTACGGATACGTCTGAAGGAGGAGGTGAAGACAGAGCACTGCTCACAAGCCTCAAGGGCATATCTGTGAATAAGCAAACACATCAGTCTGCCATCTTGCAGCGTGATGATGAACGCAAACAGTGACAGTAAAATAAACCGAAGAGATTTATCAAACGGTCGGCCATTAACATTTCATTTTGTAGCTCAACACAACAATGTTTTCTTACACTGTAGACTTACCAGAAAAGAGCGAAACTCGGGTCAGATTCTATTCACAAAATAAGAAAACCGTAAAATAAAAATGACTTGTCACTCTGGTTGAAAAACTTTGATTTGACAATGAGTTTTTATTTATTACCCTGTACTGAAGCAAGCTGTAAAGAGTTTGAGCTGTTTACCCTGACTGCTGGCTGAATCAAATCTTTTATGACTTCAGTTTTCAGCTCACAGTGCTTGTTGTCTGATTCACACTGTCATTTGTAAGTGTTACATCTGAACTCATTTGGACATACAAAAAAATGAATTTGTCTGTACAAACAAGAGAAAAAGAAAGCTTAGTTTCTGAGAACATACTTATGCAATGTAGATCAGAAACCAAAAAGACAAAAAGTGATAAAACACTTCTTAAAATAAAAAAACAGTGTCTTCCTTAATGAGGAAGTCGAAAGAACCTGCTTCAATAACTGCATTATGCATACTTTCCCTAAATTCTTAAATATATCCTTGCTGGCCTATAGCAATAGAACAGTTCATTAAAAAAGGCCTGCTGCTAGAAAAAAAAATATACAAAAATAGTCTGCTTTGTCCTGCAAGATTTCTTCCTGTCTTCTCAAGCGAGCTTGGTTATGAATACTAAGGCATCTCTTCTCATTAATTGCTCTCACAGGCAGCTTAGCTGGGGTCATCGCTGCATTTTTGACTCAGTCCAATTAATACTAATCACCGCATCAGACTGGCTGAGCGAGAAGATTGCACTGTCAGAGCAACTGATCTTCGTGGAAATTCATTAACAAAGGAAAGAAAGACAAAAGTGGGACTCTGAGTGGATATGGCAACCTGGATTTATTTTTTGGCCTAAAGCTTTCAAAATGTTTGGACAATTTGTCATTAACATTCATTAAGGTGCCGGTTCCAGAAACTAACCAGGACTTAAATGAACAGATGGACTTTTCCTTGTAGAATGGCCTAACATGGAAGAGTAAGACAGACTGGCTGCTGTCTTCTCCAACGGCTCAAGGCATTTGTGAAATATCAGAAGGTATGCAGCTGAATTATTTATTAGGTACCCCAGTATATTAAATTAAAAGGAAGTGACTCATAAACAGAGCAGCATGATAGCAGATCAAGGCTTATGCAAAGCAGAGCTTTTTTTTTTTTCAAACATGATGTGGTCTACTATATTATATATATAGCAAAATATATTTACTAGTCCTACTAAAAAAAATAGCGTTCATTAATAGATAAATAAACGTTGACATTTTAGTGACGTTCTCTATGACATTAAAACAATGCGTCAACCCAGCAAGCAACACATCCTGTATATGGCCTGAAACCATCACACACTATCAGGCCCATCCTTATTGTTGAGCAAATGGCAGCAATGGCCTCCACAGAGAGTAAATTTCTTCACATCCACTGGTAAACAGACGTGCATATATTAGCATCCCTTCATGGCAAATAGTCCTAATTTAAAATGCATCAATTAAATGTATAAGCATGAAACGCAGTTTACTTGTACAGATTAATCCTAAATAAAACATACCTCTTTCTGCATTTATATGAAGGAAGCAAAATAATGACAATATTCGTATATATGGCATCCTGCCACGTGCTGTGACTATTTTAGTCCACGTCTTACTCGAGCATAACATTCACATTCCCTCCTATTTTTGAGCCAAACTGGAAAACATGCATGTTTATTACCACATTCAGACATGCCCTCACCCAACCATAGAAATGCAATTATTCCCACAAGCCAAGGCCATTTAAGTCATAATGGTCACACTGATATCCATAAATTGGATGGCCAGTCTCACTTCGGCATGCTGAGTTTTCCATTACCGTGTTAGTCACGTTTCAAGGTTGCCATGTGTATTATGATATTAGTATTTGAGTTTTTCTGCCCCCCCTTGTGAAGCGTTGCTTCTCCTAATTTCCTGATAAGATATTATTGTAGTACTTAGTATAAATAGGTGACATTTAGCAGGAAAAATTAGTACTTTGTAAAACGTTTAACTAAAATGTTGTGACATTTACATAAGAAACTCATCTTAACATATTCCAGTTGATCTTATAGCATCTATAAATTGACAAAAATCCCACCACCTGCCTCCAGATATTATTATATAAAACGATAACCCTCTGTAACCAATCAGACTGTAACTGAATACTAATTCTAAAACAGGTTTTTTGCCAGAAGACATGCTTAAGACACACAAATATAGTGATAGACGGGATTTAAGCTGCGCTGACTGCCCCAAGGTAGCTAGTCAGCTAAATTTATCCACCGCAAAAATGTTAACACCAGAATGAAAACCAAGTGGACAGTGCTAAACACCTCCCTAGACAGCAGACAGTTATACTTCTCCCAGAATGAACGAATATTAACAACTTTGGGCCACACTCGCTTACCTTCTTGCACATGCTGTTCCCTCACTTTGAGGGTGGCATTTCTTTCTTGGAACGATACAAATCTTTCTTATAAAGATGAGTAATTCCCTTTATTGCGAGCAGGAGCGCAGCGTGACCCTCTGTGGAGTGTCAGAGGGAATAAAACGCTTAATGAGTGACACAAATTGAATGTTGTTCCTCTCGGTGCAGGAAGGTGGAGGAAATTGAGGCAAACCTAATGAGCAGTCCGATCCCTGCAGCGACACCTGACATCGATGGCTGGTGACAGGTCGCACGGCGAACCGGAGAAGAGCAGGGAGGGGACACCTTGCCCCCCATTTCGCCCTCCGCCATGTGACATGATCCATCCTGCCATGGGCCATCTGCGGCCAGTGAGAGACTAAGTGGCACTCCTCCCTGCATCTCCCAAAGGAATGGAAGCCTTTAATCACCACCATCAGCATCATCGCACGCACCCGCTCAAGCGCTCGCACAACCCCTCATCCCCTAGTGGCCAAATAGCATGGATGAAATGGAAGAGATGGGTCGCTGCGCATTCAGTGAGACTTCTACGTGCAAGAGCAGTAGCACTTGTTTGTTAGCCGAATGCATGTTTACGTCCCCACAGACAATCTGACGCTCGTCCATTAAGCTTCTGGGCCAAAAGTGTAAACAAACTTACGTAACTCTGTTTGTGCATGATTAAACAAATGCAGATATGGACTTTACGAGGGAGCAAGAAGCTGCAAACATCTGCATTTTATTTTTCATCTAATATTTAGGTGCATCAGCCAGCTTTAATATCCTTGTCATCAAGGTCATCTCTGCTGTACCTAAAAGAAAAGAAACATATTCTTTTACTCAGCAAAGATGCATTGAATTGATCGAATGTGACCTTAAATTTTACATCGCTACAAAAAAATGTTAGAAATTCATCATTTGGAAAAATGTGACATGGTTTCAGCAATTTTTATATTACTAATTACTACAATATTACAGTTTTTTACTGTAGTTTTGATCAAATAAATGCAGCTTTGATGAGAGCTTTCTTTAAAAAAATATAATGTAATAAAATGTGATATAACAATTTGTCTTATTTGTAAATCTGTACAGTATTAAACAACAGAAACCGTACAATCAAACAACATGTTTTGTGAAGTTATCACGATTGGATTTGGCCGAAGATACGTCAAAATGTAATTTAAAATAAAATACCACATACCTTAATTTTAAAGTGCAGCAAAATACAGCAGTCACACCACGTATCAATATAAACTACTGTATTATACTAAATACTAAAAAATACTTTATATTAGAAAAAGCTCCCACTTTATATTAGGTGGCCTTAACTTCTATGTATTTAAATTTAAATTAATAAGTTGGTACAATGCACATTGTATCCATACATGTTTTATATTTTTAAAAATACTGTACCTACATGTAATTCATTTTTGTGATTTCATTTACAGTATTATTACATTCAAGTTTTTCAATACAATATAAACACAATAAGAACAATGTACTTTTCTTCTGAGTAAGAACATAGTAGACAAGGCCACCTAACATAAAGTGAAATATTTTTAGCATGAAATTTCTTTATGATGAATCTTCCATTAACTGGCTTGTTTGATCTATCCCTTCATCATTCCACTAACACAGCTGATTAAATAAACAATTTTTGATAGCAACAGCTTTCCCTGGCCGAGACATGCAATGAATCTGACATATACATCCAGTTAACAGAACAATAATTTATATCTCCCAGATGTAGGTTAGTTTAAAGTAGCCAGCAGTTTCATGTTTAACAAATTTGTTCTGCAAATGACTCAAAACTGTATCCTAATTTAGTTACTTTGTGTCTGGTAACAAAGGGTCTACTTTGCATCCCAATGACAAAAAAAAGACGACAACTGGCACTTGTTTGTATAGCAGTTTCTAACTAAACATGTGTCAGGCAGCCATTTATGCAATGGTATGCACAATCATGATCCTACTAAAAAGCTACTTTAATTAGGGTACAATATTCATTAATCAAATATTTATTCATCTCTAGTATAAATATAGTTCCATAGAAGCATAACCATAGAAGTATAGAGGACACATACAAAATCTTATCCATTTTCATCAAACCCTCAAATACAAATGACTATTAAAATTCTATTTTATATTTGAAATAAGTATTAGAAATACATAAATACGGCCCATCCCTGATTGTGATGATGCTTACTGTGATACTTCAGCTGTTTTTGTACAGCAAGGAAAAAATCAAAAAGCCTATTGCAGCTAAAAAAATTTACAAACAGAATAATAAAGTAATGTCCAACAGCACAGGGGACTTTTAAAATTTTATGACGACTTTTTCAATTCTGTGGAGTTCCAGTTTTAATCAAAAGTGTTGATTTTACAGTTCTCTACAGAGGAAAGTGGAGCAGTCCTATAAAGGGAGATACTGCGATACATCTGCGGTTGCAAAGCGTGCTGGTGTTGATAGGTAGTGAATTGATTTAAATGACGTGCCTGATGCTGACGTCCCCCTATTTTACACTCCCACCTTCCTCCGCTTCCATTTAATTTCATCTGCCATCCTTTGCCTCTGAGCGTGCTACCCTTATCTGATTCATTGAGCCATTTAAACGAGAAATTAAATTATATTCTTCAATACGCTTGTTTCCCAAAGAAAAGTTATGGCCAGGCCATTTATTAAAAGCAGACAGTTCCCTTCTTTAACTTCCTCTGATTTACGGAGACTCATTGCCGATAAAAAGCCCAAAATTGGATCTGCGTATTCCCATACTTCGCAAAACCTTTATTTTCTTCTTGAATGTTGAGATGATAGAAAAACCCCTCAAACGCTGCAGGGTTCTGTAATAAGTCTGATTACATACAGGAAGTAATTGGAAGGATCTGGATGGATCCACACACTAATGCAAACTAATTTGTCATTTGGGGATTGTGCCAAGATCATTTCCCAAACACCTTTCTGCAATTAGAGTGAAGATGCAAAACAGTCAGACTAAAGGAAGAAAAGAAAGAAAGAAGGAAAACTTTACACGTAAACTGATGCGATACAGACTAGCATTTTATTTGAAGGGGGCATGATCCGCATTTCTTGCTGAATGCTTATACCATGTGGCTGTAGGTGGAGATCTAACCAGCCTTTATTGATGTGCAGACAAATACAAGCAGGGTCAGGGCCAGAGCATTTTACTGTCCTCTTTATGGCTGGACATGTAAAAGGATTGAAGAGCTGGGCACTTTAACAACCTATTGTGTAAAAGACAAGTGTTGAGTAAAATAAAGGAATACATAGCCTACTCAAAGATTTGTCAACTAAAATGTGACGGAAAGAGAAGGAAGACAAACTTATGATGTTGCTAAAAAGAATGCTATTTTGTTTATTTGGTGTAATGCAATGTGTTTGTGGTTTAAAGTTTAAAAAAGACATTTTCCACATATTTTACATTGTTTTTCTTCTAAGTCTTGTCTTTCTGAAACACACATTTTTCCAATGCTCCTGCTTCTGAAATGTGAGGTGTGTTCTGATTGGCCAGCTATCCACTGTATTGTGATTGGTCGAATACCTCAAGGTTGTGATGGAAATATTACCCTTACTAGGCTATAACAAGATGCTGTGTTTAAATAAGGTGTTTTAGGGTGAGTTGTCAAGTCTTAACTTTTATAAAGAATATCTTTATTATCTAAGTTTTGAGACTTTAGTCTGGGATCTTATCTATGCACAAATAGCTTGTAACACCCCAAAGAGAAAGGTAAACTTGAAATTGCATCATATGACCCATTTAATACTAACCAAAGCCACCTACTGTACTGTAGAGAGTTAGCATTCCTGCTAGGCTAACGCACACAGCCTACACTGAATAATGTTTTGCTAGCAAGATAATGCAAATGTATGCTGGAAATAACCCTCAATAACAATGTAGCCTGTGACTGCACTTAGCAAAAACAAAAGTATTTCTAAAATTAGCATTCCTGCTATGCTAATGCATACAGCCGCTGAAGTAAATAACATTTCCTAACCAAGATATGCACATGTATTACGGAACTAACCCTCAAAAATAATGTACCTGTGACTGGATGTATTTATTAATTAATGAATAAAAAACAAGTACTTCGAAAGAGTTAGCATTCAAATTCATGCTAGGCTAACACAAAGCTGCTTAAGTGAATGAAACTTTTCCTTGCAAGCTTCTCATATGTACTGGAAAATATCCTCAAAAACCGCATATGCACATACTATATTAGCGACTTTATAAAAAGCAAGCCCAGTTGTGATATAAAAGCAAATGGCAATAGAATAAGGCATAATTGTATCCTAATTTATCCGTTTATAGTAAGCTTTTAGTCATAAACACAAAATGTGCCCTCATGCCATTTATGTAGGGCCATATGGCGGGAAAGATTTAGTCTCAAAATAAGGCTGCGTTCGGTGAGCCCTCCGTGTTTTAGCACTGTGTGAAGCTTTTCCTCGCTGCACATTTAAAAGCAGCTCCCTCAAGCTTAGCACACTAATGGCTATTTAGTCCTGCTATTTCTTTCTTTACCAGCAGTTGGGGAGGAGGACAAACACACTGACACGTACGCAGCTCTGTAAGCCACCATGATGAGAAAGCAACTCCTGCTTTTCTTTCTCCCTCTTTATCATGTTCTAATCCAGCATCTTCCAGTGCTTCTTGCTGCCTCTTATTTACAGAAATGGATTCAAGATTAAACACCCTCCCACTCCTATTCTTATTCACAGCAACCCGCTCCTCAAAGGAAAAGGCACTGTAATTTTCAGCTTATTTCAGTTAGCTTCTACATTTCTATTTTTCATTCAGGTTTCTTACGTTTTTCATCTAATATTTATATTTTACTTAATTTCAGCTTTACTTGATTGATTGTTTTTCATAATTAAATTAATAATTCATATTTTTGTCACTCCAGCATGTAGTCCCTTAGTGATTCACTTAAAAATAGAAATTTTTAACCAGAATTAATTTTAACAAATTAAGATTTGTATTATTTTTGTCATAACTTTGACAAATCTTACTATATTGAAATAGTAATATTAATTAATTCATGTAAATTAATCAGCTTTTTCAGAATGTTAAGCAACCCCGTTCACAATATTTTTTTTTATTTTGATAAAATAAAATCAATTCAAAATCATGTTAAACAAGTCCTATTATGTACCCTAATTGTGTAAAGTGCCAGGAACATACATTGTCTGGGATTTTTCTCAGTTTGCATATATAAATCAAAGCTTCCCATTTTAGTTTTTCACTTTAGACCTCATGAAAAATTCCTATGAGGGCCATGGTTAAAAGCAGATGTAAAGGAGACTTCCCATAAGTCTTCTGTTATAAGTATTACTAACCTAGTGAGGTTCTGGAGGGTCAGTGAGTTTGCCGTGGGTCAGTGCTCAAGGTTTTCTTCGTCTGTAACACACACATACAGAGGGTGAACTAAAATTGGTGTCCTCTTTAAATTCAGGAACTGCATCCATAATATATGAGGAAGCAGTAGGCACAAAAAATGAGTTATGGGCTTTTACGTTAAAGTTTTTAACCGTTAAGTTTTCTAGGACCTGATGGAATTGGTTCAATAAAGTGAAAAATAGGTCAGCAGATTGTCCGACTGTCATTTCTGCTAGCAGTTACTGTATTCTGCAGGGTAATCAAATGGGAAAACAGATTTGAAAAATCACATATACTACAGCACTGTGTATTAGTAATGCTGGTTAATCTATGTGGCACACAATATGCGCACACAAGAAAAACAGGGCAGACGCTGTGAGATAGGAAATATTACCATCAGATTACTCCACTTTGCAACATTATTAAGTCAGCGATCTTATGAACGATCGGCCTTCTCTCATCATGCCTCCACGAAGCCCCTCTGTGAGCTAACATTTCTGTAAACCTTCCCTTTGGCATGTTTTGTACTATGGCCAATGGAAAGTAGTCAAATGTCCCTTCTCATAATAGCTGATCAGAGGATGGAGAAGCATCTGAGTGACAGCTTTGACATTTCTAGAGAGCGCTGCGAGAGAAAGAGAGACAGATGCAGATAGAGCAAGGGAGGGAGAGAGCGAGCCCTCAGGTGCCCCCTCTCACAGAGCACTGGAGAGGAACATTTGCATTTAATTGAATGCTGCGGACATAAAGCGGCCTCACCCCCATTCACCTCCCCTTTTTTCTTTGCCATCTTCATTTCCATGTGGAGTCCCACTCAAATCGCACTGAATAAATCTCCAATGCTTAACGCTAGCAGGTGGCACAGAGAGCTATAAGCACTAGAGTCAGGGAGAACTCCTCTAGCATGAATGCTGCTTAGCACAACAGATGAACATTGACTAGGGTTTGGCTCTCACTGCCAAGTGACAGCATCGAAAGTATGATCGAGTAAACGAAAGGTTTAATAACATGGAAAGCTATTTTGTTAGCTTGATGCATAACAAATCTGTTTTACTGCTTAATTTGGGATCACTTTGGCATGTTTGATTCCCAAACAAACATTTACACATAAAACCCTATTTTAAACTAAAAATCCTTTTTAGAAATTAGAAATCCCTTTTTTATTCTACTATTCTATTCTTTAGTTTACAGTAGTGGAAAAGTGGATAAAGTGAAATGGTAATAGGATAAAAAATTAAATTATATACATACACTTACACGTTTTTACACTGTATACATTAACTGGTAGATTTGATATATTTATATATATATAAATATATATATTTAAATATATTATTCTACTGATTTATAGATTTTATTACATGTATTATTGTTGTACATTACAACTTAAAGTAACTGTTCAATATGAATAAATATTACTTAATTTATTATAATTTAATAAATTATTAATAATTTCTTGTAATATTCTGTGGGATTTATTTAATAAAACGTTTTCAATTATTATACCATAATTATTATTAAGAAACATGCTTTATTATTATTAATTATAATTATGAAAACAGTTGCTGTGATTTTTATAGAAATCTTAAGTCCAAAAGAACAAGGTTTATATGGAATGGAAATGTTTGCAACATTATAAATGACTTGACTAATTTTTATTCAATTTAATGCATCATTGCATAAAAGCATTATTATTTTATTTTCTGAACCTCTGAATGGTAGTGTACATACTATATATATATATATATATACACAAATATAGTAAATTATAAACAACTTCATTCAGCAAATCCATTTTGTGATGAAAAGTGATCTATAAACTTTTAGCATCTTAACCAATTTGATGCTGCTGTTGAGTATGTTCTGCCTAAAGCCCCGTTCACACTACACGCGACACGCAGCAACAAAGCGGCGCAATCCCATTAATTTCAATAGAGAGCTGTTGACTTCCGGCGACAAGAGCAACAGCGGGCATGTGCGACTATTGGCGACCGGATGTGGGCGTGTCCAGCGACGCGACAAAGTTCAGAATCTCTTAACTTTATGCAAATGAAGAGCGACTTTTGGGAGCGACAGCCAATAGGAAAGACGATGATAGTGCTCACATGCTCATTCTCCTTTCAGCTCCAGCAGTGATGATTTTTTGCCATAGATAAACGCATGCAATGGAAAAAATGTTTCTCATTCATTTTTGTTTGTATGTATGGACTCTGTGTATATTTATATTATATTCAGTCATTTGCCTCCAAAATGTTTGTATTTGGCGGCAAGAAACCTATTTGCTGTCAACAATGACGTTACTAAGAAACCAGTAATGAGAACGGCCGCTATCATCGCCAGCCTCTAGCGACATACAGCATCAGAAGTCACTGCTGTGAACAAGGCATAAAGCCTGTTATTTTTACTGAAAGCCAGCAATCTTGCTCTAATCGATGCGAAGGTAGAGTGGTTAAAATCCCAGTGTTATCCGAGTCACATTCTCTAAAAGCACTACCCTCCAAAAATCTCCCTCTGTGCAGAATAAAGGAATGAACTATACTGAAGAAACAAATTGTCACCTCTTGCACTCTGTTTGGTGAATCTTTTGACATGGTGATCAATTTGCCCAAGATAAAAAAAGAGAGCAGAAATTACACTGTGAGGAGTCCCAGAGACCCTTGGCCTGCCAATTACACAAATGCCATCGATCCCTGTAGCTCTTCTGAGGCACAAGCCATGAGGATGGCCCTTCTGGATGAGTATGGATTTTTCTCCACTGGTTTTTCCTTCTTTTGCTCCAAAAGACAGGATTAAAGGCGATGAGAAAGGACAGGCAAGCTGACTCACTGGAAGGCCGGCCTGTTACAAGGTTTGATCAACAGTGCTATTACACACTGTCGGCCAAGTCACACTGCAGAACTTAAAGTGTGGAAATAGACACACATATTCCTACAGCTTTTATGGCATGCAAAAGGTACAGATCGCAGCACGACTGCGGACAGCAGGTCAGTCGTAGGTGAGACATCTGCGGGTGGCATACCAGCCTTACTGCAGTTACTGTAGATCTGCCCTCATTATCATTACCTACAGCATCATTGAACTGTGAATAGCACTGATCCAGGTCCAGCTTCCCTGCTTAACACTGGAGACTGTTCCAAAGGACACAAAAATGAAATCATCATACATCAGGGTTAAGGATGCACTGTGCTATGTGTTGCTCCAGGCGAGTCACATCTACCCCCGAATAAAGGCAAGCAAAATGTAATATAATGAAAGTTAACATTTTTAAAGCAAAAGCACTTGCTGAATAAAGACCAGAGTGTATTTTTCTTTCTATACTACAGCATATCCAATTTGATTGTTGTTCTGGGCTAATATAAACTCTGGGCGTTAACCATTTTACAGAAAGATCAGTGACACCTCAATAGTTCACCCCAAAATAAAAAATTCTGTCATTACTTACAATACTCACCATCATGTCGTTCCAAACCTCTAAGACCTTCGATCAACTTTGGGACACAAATTAAGATATTTTTGATGAAATAGGAGAGCTTTTTAAATTCTCCATAGACAGCAACACAACTGAAATTATGCCAGATCCAGAAATGTAAAGCATCAGTAAAATAGTTCATGTGACATCAGTGGCTCAACTTCAGTTTTGTGACGCTACGAGAATTTGCGCAAACGTCTTTTGCCATTTTGGAGATTACTTAAGAACATATTTTACATAATAGGTGTTGTTTACGCTTAGAGGAAAGCATGTGCATGTGTTGTGATGCACTCTGACTGAAGTTGAGCCACTGATGTCAAAGGGAATGTTTTACTGATGTATTTACTGCATTTCTGGACCTGGGAACATTTTAGTTTTGTTGCCGTCTATGGAGGGTCAGATGGCTCTCTGATATCATTAAAAATATCTTAGTGTTCCTGAACAAGAACAAAGGTTTATGACAGAATTTTCATTTTGGGGTGAACAAATCCTTTTAAGACTTTACATTTCGGTCATTAATCATCAACACCTATTAATTAAGAACGGTCTTGAACTTCTGTTTCAGGTTTATTTCATGCTATGAGCTGTGGTAAACAGGCAGAGACTATTGGTAACGAGCATCAAATCAGCATATTAGAATGATTTCTGACCATTAAATAAATGCAGCACACGTTTTTCATTCCAGAGCACATTTTAAAATGTGTTGCCACTCAAATGCAAAAAGTCATATTAGTTTTAAAGAGTTTTATCTTTAAACCATTGTGTGTGGTGGCAGTTAAGACTAATCTCCTTTCTTCCAGAGAATGTCAGCTCATTACTGGGCAGTCATGGTAAAATGTAGTGCTGTCAAATGTTGGAGGCTGCAGACAGGGGCCGTGTGCGGCAATCCAGCAGCCTTCTGTGTAGTTTCAGCATGATGTGGGAAAGATTTGATTCATCTTGTCGAGAGCAGCTTCGGTGAAAAATTTCAGCTGCAAAGCCTGACGTGCAGTAATGATTAATAATTGTGTTTAATTAGCCTTTGACGGTTAGCCCTCATATCTTGGTGAGTTGATCAACACGGGTGCTCTGGCCCAGACAGATTTCTTCATTAATCTTCCATGGACCATGTTGTGTGAGCCAGGTGACGGCTGGTGAAGCTGCAGAAAGTAAGACGTGTGTACAGTATGTGATATGCTGCAGTGGCAGACTTACCTCAACAGTGTCACGGCGAGGTGAAGCTCTTCTCTCTTTCATGCTGGGGTTAGTCAGTCTTAGGACCGTCCCTTTGCTGTTTGATCTTTACAACAAAGCAGCCAAAAGCTCCTGCAGACCTGTCGTCTGAAACGAACCAGGATGACATTTTCAAAACCCACAGTAGTGTTGTGACATCCCATGTGGCCTCCTACCATACCATAGAACCGCCCTGTTCTAGTTCCAAACACCTTAAACAGAAGCGATCAATAACGTTGTTTGCAATTAAGTAAATTTTGTTAATTAATACTTAACCTTAAATACTTTTTTTTTTTTTAAATACACTGTGGAAAAACACTTCCAGAACCATGCACATTGGAAAAGTAATGAAATCAAGCTCAAATAGGCATTATGATATTTGTTGTTTGAATTATCACAACCAGTAATGTCTTTTGTAACATACAGTATATAACTACAGCTATATAGTTTTGCGCAACGCATTCTTACTCCCAAGTCGTCACATTTTGACGCTTGGGGAAAGACCCCCTTTGCGCCACATTTTGACGATCAGGGTAACCTTTTTTCGTCAATTTTCGACGCAAAGGATCCTCAGTTGTTTTACATACAAAACCCTTAGCATCAATATGTCGATAATTTGTATAATTTAATCCAAACCCTGCCCC
>JAUMHR010000060.1:11361970-11400250 GCA_032361145.1 Enteromius fasciolatus | reverse complement strand
TTATTAACTTTTGAAAGCGTGTCAGTCGAATTGTTGTCCAAAAAACATGAACGATTGACAGAAAGAGAGCATTTCTGATTATTTAAGCAGTTTGGCTGGTATTCAGAGACTTTTTTCGTTTTGTTTTTTTAAAGAATAATCTATTTCCGTAATATCTTTTAAGCAGCCGAACCATTTTATATTTAAAAAAATAAAAGAAAGAAAGTGCTTCAAGCAATTGCCATATTTGAGCAAAGACTACATTACAGAAGAAAAATATTACATTTTAGAAACCTCCAGCTACCGCTCATGCATCTTTCGGTCAATTACCCGCTATAATGCAATGCTAAATTACATACAGTAGGCCTACCACAGTCATTTCACTGTTTAAACAGGCCGATCATTATAGTCAATAGTATATATTTTCGTGCTGCATTACAAAACGTATATCAGCATTGGACTTTCATATTCATGCCCAGGCCTGCTGAGTCTGGATTAAGGCTTTTAATCACCACTTACACTCTTTTATCTCCACAGTTAGCCAACAGCATAGCTGACAACAGCAAACAATCAAGCATCGAGGCAATGCACTACATCTGCTCTTCCTCCCAAAACCAATCACTGTGCTCTCAAACCCTCACTACATCTCATGAAAGTGATTTACTGCACTTTACTCAAAGATTAATTCAATCATCGTCATTAATTTAAATATGTTTAATAAATTGTTGGCTGTAGGCTTCTTAGCCCGCGCTCCTCAGAGACTTATCAATATTACAAGCTCCAAGAAATGAAAACTCTCTGAAGGTCTGCTGTTTTGCGCAAGAAAATCCTATTCCATTTTCTAAAAAGCTATCGGTCACTAATAGGATCAGCTCATTCGAAGATGTCACAGACCAATTTAGACCTCATTAAACGCTATTACAGCGCATGCTGGTCTATGTGTTCGATGCGTTCCACAGAAATGCACTAGAAGTGCCTGAATCACAGCTGGTCTTTACATAAGTAATGTATGCATGTCAGCTTTGCATCGTCATAACACTGGATATTAAGTAAAATTACAGTCGCCATGTTTTGGGGCAAGGCCAGAGGGTCCTCGTGCTCTGTTAATTCTGGCGACTCAAAGCTTAATTGGGCCGTGTGGTCATAGCTGGCCTGCATGTCAGATTATTGCATGCTTGTCAGATGAGATCCAAATGACGATGTGCCACGGTCTTGTGATTGTGCGTGCCGAGGTCGTGCTTACAAAAGGGGGTGCAAGTCATCTCATTTGCTGCTTCAACTCTGATTAATGGATGTTACATGATAAGCAAAGACATCTCGTTTCTGATGAAGCAGATGCAGTTTGATGGGAATGCAGTAATGAATAGGCTTGCTGGCTTTCTGTGGTGCCATCTGTTCTCACTGAATGATATCCTAAATCAATATAAGGCCTATACAGTGTTTACTGGTAAGAATAAGCATTGCAGAAGAGACTTCTGGGGACTGAGGGAGAGAGAGAGGGAGAGAGTGGTTACACCCAAGTCCATGGCTCTGTCATCTCTCTAATAGCCTCGTCCTTGTGTAGATAGATGACTGCAGCTGAGCAGTGGGTTTTACTGCTGCACTCTTGGTTTTTTCCCTCTCATTTTCTGAGTGGGGGGGTCTGATTTATAGCCCTCTCTCTCTCATCTTCGCAATCTCTTCTCAACTTCAGGCCATCCCTTTCCTTTTCCTCATTTGTCTGTTTCTGAATCTTATAAACAGCATGTCTTGATACACCACATCGAGGGTCACATTGGGCTACTTTGTCATATATAATGTGACATGTTGACCTTAAAGGGATAGTTCACCCAAAAAGAAAATGGGATCCGGGTTGTTGAGCTCAAAACAGCACAATAAAATTACAAAAACAACACCAAACAAGTGGTCCATATGACTTGTGCTGTACGTCTTCTGAAGCCATGCGATTGTAGCTAACTGGCTTATATTTATGTCGTTATACTTTAAATATCTCTTTTTGGATCTGCATCTATTCCAGTAGCCTATATATGAAATATATCTATGGATGAAATTTATGTAAAAATTCAACTTTACAGTATCTCTCATTTTTGTAACTACTATTATTGTACGTGATGGTTAGGATAGGACGATATTTAGCCAGGATACAACCATTTGAATATCTGGAATCTGAGGGTGCCAAAAAAAAATCCAAATACTGAGAAAATCAATTCAATTCATATTATTAATCGTTTAAGTTTTAATATATATCCAGTATGAAATTTGCTAAATATCTTCATGGAACATGATCTTTACTTAATATCCTAATGAATTTTGGCATAAAAGAAAAAACAATAATTTTGATCTACACACATATTTTTGGCTATCGCTACAAGTATACCCCTGCGAATTAAGACTGTTGTTTAGTCCAGGTTCACATATTTCCCAATACTTTACTTTCCCAAATCTCACAAACACAACTTTATTTTTCGCAGTCTTCACATTATAATTCACGATGCAACCTTATGTTTCATATTTCCCAATCTTGCGATGTGACTTTATATCTCAGAAATGCAACTTACTTTACATTTCCCAGTTGTCACTTTTTATCTTGTGCTGTGACTGTACTTTATTTCTTTAACTTTATTTCTTATTTTATAACTCAAAAAGGTGAGTTTATATTTCACAGCAGCAACTTCATATCTTACAGTGTGACCTTTTTTTTCTTAACAAACTTTAGTGAAAAGTTGTAAGAGCTACAGTGGACAGGAAACATTTGTAAATGTATAGTGTACATATACAGCAAGGCATAGTATTAAAAGTAAACCGAGAATGCAAAGCTCATACATTTCCGATCAAAACATGAGCAAACATGTATGCACACAGAGGATTCCTGTCTACACAGAGTTGTAAACACACCTCAGAAAGCCCCACTGGGTGCTAGCGATGGCTTCATGCCATCTCTTTCTGTTTGCCCCACCCTCCCTCTCTATCTTCCCACTTCACCTCTCCTTCACCTTGAGGGATGAAATCTCTCTAAGCCCTGCATTGGATTTTCTGGTTGATGCAAATTGAATTTTGGCCCAGTTAGGCCGACGGGGCAGCACTTACAGCCAGCAGTACTTCTCTTAACAGTGAGAGGTGATCTTGTGGCCTTGGCAATGGCACTGACAGGAAATGACACCTTTGCTAATTCATCTCCTCTGCTACTCCTTGGGCAGTCAAAGCCATTGAGCATCTGTCTGCAAATGAATGGAATATTGAATGAATATTGGAACATGTTTAATTGATAAATTTTAAAGCATTTGTGCCATTTCGGGGAGTAACTAAATACAAACTTAAAGGGATAGTTCACTCCAAACAGATATATATTTAACATTTTAAAGTGTGTCTAAGAAAGAACATTGTTGCCTGTTTAGCACCATAATAACTAACGAAATAAACGTCTCAGTTCTGCTTAGTTGACTATTCTATCGCTTTAGTTTCACATATAAAGAGGGTGTGTTTATTCAGCAGCTAATGGGTGCTATAAATCATTTCATTGATGAAATGCAATTACCACGTACGTCCAAAGCTATTTAAAAGCCCCAAATGGAAGTAAATGCATGATTTCTTGTGGCTGTGACAAGCAGTCTCAAGAGTCAGTGTTTAGAGCATAGCTGAAGATGAATGGTATTGATGCTATGATTTATTGCAAAGCAATTTCGGCCCACAATGTACCTGCCAGCGTGTCTTTAGGCAGAGTCATCACTATTTCAGAGGGGATACTGTGTATCACTTCAGCACCAAGCAAGAAGGTATATGCTGTGAAGGGAAGAACATGAATCCATAATTGCCCCTGAAATCTACCGAATAACCTAACAGCCAGCAGCAACAAAAATGCAACAGAAGTGTCAGAGAGAACTCGCAATTATGCTGGCATCAGCAGATTTTTGGAGACGCAAAAAATGATCAAAATGAAAGCTGCATGTCAGGCAAGGGCCAGGAAATAATTTACTGTCTGTGAAGCAGAAAAGTGCACCTCTTTTTCAACCTCAAGCCCGTTTTAGATTTCATGATGATTTTCCGACTTCTTTCTGACTGTTAAAATTAAACAGACTGTTCCTTTAGGAAACAAACTCTTAATATGTAAAAAGTGAAAGTGCACTTTTATTTATGAGACATGGGTTTGTCAAGTCCAATATAGCTTTAAACGTTCCTTAAAAAGCATGTGAAACAGATTAGCACAATATGCTTAAAAAAACAATAATCAAAGGAAAAGTTTCTATCCTAGTTCCTCATTACCAGCCATTTTAATTAAGTCTTAGTACTGGTGTTTTAAGTTATCACATATATAGTCAACCTTGTCCTGTTTTTGTTTAGTCAAATTTTAGTTGACTAAATGTCAGAGCATTTTAGTCTAGTTTTAGTTCATTAAAACTTTGTTTGCTTCCCAGATTGCACAAACTAAGCAAAACAGCAGGCAGAAAATGTATCCTTTTAACAGAGAAACTCTGTGGACTTGAACTCCTGATATCTGGCAACCGTGAACATGACACATGACACATGAAAGCGTGTGTAGTAGAGGCTTGTACTGCTTTTTTTAGTCAAAAATTAAAATAGCTTTGGTTTAGTGTTATACATTTTAGTCTTGTATTTTATCGCCAATCATACTGCATGTTGGAAGAGTCACAAGTATTGTATATTGATCTTATTGTCATATGTCTCACATCTCAAAAGACAAATGATAACCAGCTTCCTCGTAATATGACTGCTTAATCTTTGTGTATATGAAATAAACTGAACTTGCATATTCATGTAGTGTTTATAATCTGTACTACATTGCAGCTTTCCACATGACACTGAATAGGACTTAATACAGTTCATTAAAAAAACAGCAGTAAACAATGAGCCTTTTACCAAATTTATGTATGACTTTGGATCACAACTTGATAAATACAATAAAAGCATCACGGACTCACAAAGCATCTTGAAAGCTTAGATCCAGTCACAATTATTGCGCTTCATTAAACAACACTCAACAACAAAGGGACACAAAAAATGCATTTTCAAAGAACAGAATAATGTTTCAGGCATTTTATCAGCCATTATCATATGCACTTAAGTATGCCAGAGCAGATGCAAACTCATTAGCAACATGCGTAATTAAAATGCTCTGTTATAGACGTCAACTACCCCAGGGCTAGCATAGGCTTTTGTCACCTTTAGCTGCCTGTCGCTGAAGTTACTTAGTGCAGGCGCCGTGAAATACCACACAGCATCGCAAGCTATCTAATGCATAATAAAAACCAACCAAGGGGGTAAATCAAATAAATATAAGCGAGAAAAAACTAAGTGGTTTTACTCACAAGTGACACTTATAGTTACCACGAGCCTGCTATTGTTAGCGTACTGCAGAATACATTAAAAAGACAAAATGCAGCTCCTATTTCCTTGTACTAGGTCTGGCTATAATTCGCTATGCTCTGTGTTTCTTCAAACTGTCCTATTGAGCAAGGTGCATTGTTACTGTTCTACACACAAACACAATGTTAAATGGCTGAGAGAAAAGTAAATGGAGGCCAGTCCCACACTCTGGTATTATTATTGATTTTTCAAACAATCTGTGAACAGATCGACCCCCATGGGTTGACACTGCTTTTATGTGCTAACTCTAATTAACATTATAGCACATAGGCTGCTATCTGAAGAGCCCTGGATTAAAAGAGCAGCTTCAGCAAGCTAACTTAATTCATCCTTGGCTGGGGCAAAGGGTTGTCAGATCTTCTGGTCTCTCTCTGACCCTCAGTCTTTTACCAGGGGGGTTTGGACCGTTATCTGTCAGGCTTCTCAATCGATGACCCATTTGCAGATCACTCTGCAGTGAGCTAAGCAAAGGTTATTTACTGGAGAGAGCTCCAATAGCCAATCTAATTAACAAAGGCACATCTTCACTAAATGCAACAGCCAAAAGCATTAACATTTGGAAACATTTGCCATGTCGAGGCTTTTTCCTTTATCTGTGCTGAATCTTTTCCTTTGTAACTGAAATATCGGCAGTCAAAAAGAACGGAAGGAAAAAACCTACAATGCATGGCTGAATCACAATTTGCATATTGAGACAGCAAATGGACAATATTTATATACATAGTTCGTTAATTGAAGCTAAAAAAAAGGAATTAAAAGTAACTTAATTTTAGTTTTAGTTTATTAAGTTATTTTAGTACATCAAGTTAAACTAAATGTTTTGGCAACTAGTTGAAATCAATTTTATTTACAACCTGATCTCAAGGCAATTTTTACATATTTTAAAAGGTGACTCGTATGACCTGACCTGGTTTTGTAAAAATCGTACATATTTTACGAGGTGGCAAATTCGTAAGAATTCGTATGAATTACCAACCCCTTACCCCACTCCTTATCCTCCTGGTCACAAGATAGCGCTGTTTTTTCAAGCTATGCAGGATGCATCTGCCCAGTCTCATGGCAATTCATGCATGTTTTACAAGGTGGCTAATTCGTACAACCTCACTCGTACGAATTTATAGGATTTTTGCTAAATCTGATGTATTTTACGAGTTGCCTATTCGTATGAATATGTACAAATGACCTACACATAACCCCGCCCCTAAATCTACCCGTCACTGGGGTTAAGACAAATCGCACAAAGTCGTACGAGTGAGGTCGTATGAATTTGTACGAATTAGCATGAATTTGCCACCTCGTACGAATTGGTCGTGAGACTGTGTTGGATGTATAGTTCGTAATTTTAGAGAGCTGAGATAACTCCATTCAAATTGAAAATAACTACTTGAATGAGCAGCATTCTTCTGTTACGGCCAATGATCGTATAACATCTGCTTGACGACTGACAGTATGGCTTCTTGTCTCAAATGTGAGTCTTGAGTCTAGCATCTTGTCTATCTTCCCCTTAAGGCAGCCCAGAGAGAATTGAGCCTTTAAGCATTACTAAAGTAGGCTGATAGATGGCTTTGTTTCAATTATCTTAGGTGATGGGATAACACACACTCTTGGTCTCGGAGGAGGCATAGAAACAGAGACTGCCAGGAGGGCAGCAAGCAAACACAGACAGGGACTGATGAAGAGATTTTCTCAGGGCATAAGGAGGATTCGGCTACAGTACACAGTGATTTTTGATTTATGAGAGAGAAAAACTCTGCTTTAGCCAACAGAAACAAAACGAATTATTCAAAAATAGACAACAACAAAGTAGCGGTCTAGATTTTCATTGTAATGTTCCGAAGATGCATCGAAAACAAAGAAAGCAATAAGTGAGTGCAAATTTCCAATTGCAAAATAGCTCTTTTTGTGATGCTGTCGCAGTTCTCTGAGATTCTATCCCCCGTTGTAAATGAAAGCTGTCTCCTCTGAAGCTAATTAAAAGTTTATTAGTGATAGCGCGTGTCTGCTGTGCGTCAGTGCCTGGAGGTGAGAGAGGACCATATTGCATGCTGGGATTATTGCCACATCACTCCGTAGCCTACTCCAAATGGGCACTGAAAAGAAAAGGGCGTCATTTACTGCAGGGAAAGTACAGAGGGTAAGGAAGGGGTCACCAGCCTCCAAGCACTAGTAACACGTCATCTAAACATGGGGTATTCTACAGGCCCACATATGCTGCTTTAATGAGCCTCAACATGTTACGTCCTACCATAAATTAGTAACGGCTCATTACGATCAACGTACGATTACGGTCATTATCACTTCAATATCTTACTACTATTTCTATTATGGTATTTATAAACATTTAAATAAGCTTTAAGCTTTTATTACTGAAAGGGGCTTTATTAGATTTTCAGTTTTCATCTAAATGTTATTTTATGCGCTTTTCACAATTTAAATAATATTTTCAGTTTCAACATATCTATTTCAGTTAGTTGCCATTATTTTTATTTTATTATTTTTAATAGTTGACAACACTATATTACACATTTAAATATAATTAATAAAACAATACAGTTAAATGTTTTAATTAACACACATTTAGGAAATGAATGTACATTTACTTTTTTTCCACAAAAATAAAGGATAATATTATATCACTTCACTTCCTTACAAAATCAGATGGCAAGAAGTTAATACGCAAATATATTATGCATATGTATCTGACTGAAACTTATTGTACTTATTATAAGTCTGTCATGTATGTCATGTCTTTAAATCAAGCCAGATCCTAAAATTAGCAATGACACTATATTAATGGAACATGGCATATAATGAAGAAATAATCCTCATGGGACATGATTCATTAAAACAGTATATTCTAGAATACATAAGCTGCAAGAAAACAACTGCCTTGACTCACTTAGCTTAAGGGAATAGATAAGAATATGAATAATCATCCACAAATTGCAGAAGCACAAACTTTCTCGATTTAAAGCTTAATTTAAAGAATTTCTCTGGCAATTACATTGATATAATTGTGAGATATGTGAGATGCGACACATTGGGTATTATGATAGTCATTAAAGTTTATTAAATTCAATGCATTTATTATTAGATCAATGCTTAACGCTTAAATTTTCTGGTAGAATAACATCCTAAATAAGAAAACATAACCCTAGAAGAAATTAGAGAACATTGAGGACTCTTACAGCTCAAGAACATGTTTCAGTCATTGACTGTGATATCCAGAATGAGCCAAGCGCCTCATATGTCCTCATCCAAAGTGGTCTTCTACAAGCCAGTTTTGCCTTGTACCCACATTGTGTTTCCACACACGCTGCCAGGGATATCACAGCCACTGGCATGTATGCACAGGCAGTCTATAGCTGGCCGGAAAAAAACTAAAGCAAACATGATACAACCTTAAAGTGTGAAATGTGGACTGCCGTATTTTACAGGGCAGGTGAAATATATTGGGTGGTTTGTTGTAAAAGCAAGACAGAT
The DNA here is from genome assembly GCA_032361145.1 of Enteromius fasciolatus. Taxonomy (NCBI): domain Eukaryota; kingdom Metazoa; phylum Chordata; class Actinopteri; order Cypriniformes; family Cyprinidae; genus Enteromius; species Enteromius fasciolatus. The sequence goes on along the minus strand of JAUMHR010000060.1, from coordinate 11,391,406 downwards.
ACACATAAACTCTCACATGCATCTTGAAGGGTTTGAAAGATCGTGTAGGTCAGTAAATGGCTGACTGGGGTTCATTTCACAGCAGCGGAGGAGTTTGGCTCTCCTTGGCCTGCAGGAGGTTTTAGTTAATCAAACTTAAACCCCTGCACCGAGACCATTGGTTTTGCTGGAAAGAGACTGAACTCCGTAAGGAGCTTTAGTGTATCCATCAGCACAATGGAAAAAACAGGTCATCCATCAGTGTCAGCCTCAATCGATGGCCATGGCTTCTGGAAGCACCATCTGATTTTATTACGAAAATGAAAATAAATACGGAAACAAAGAGCGCAAAGTGGGCTTGTGAAGTTGTGGATGAAAGGATGTAAGCTTCACTGCATATATATAAAGTAAAGCCTGTAGGTGGTGATGAAGTTGAGACCTCACAGCAATAAATCCGTCAAGCTAAACGACTGCCAAAAAAATAACCATGGAGGCGAAACAAAGAAGGGTGAGCACTCTTAAAATGAGGCAATCTGCTATGCTGCTATGCTTTTAAGGAAAAAATAAATACTTACCTAGCAACTTGGAAAAAATAAAAAAGAATAATAATCGATCAGTCTCGTTCATTGCTGACCCTCAGAGAAAAAAAAACTCTAGCAGGTTAATATTATTCAGCATATTTGATGCATGTTTTGCCTCTGGTGCATTGACATTGTGTAGCCTAGATTTAGAGATTGAATAACATCAGATGGTAAGGCAGAAGCCAAAACACACAGAGAATCAGTTGCAAAGCAAGGTAGTAGCAGGGAATAAAAAAAAGCAAAAACTGCTGAATTTTAATATGAAACTGTCAGGTGTTTTGTGTGTATGTGCCTGTTTGAGAAATGTGGGGACTGAAGTTTTGTTGTGGAATGACCCAGCAAGCACAACGATGTTTTTTCATAAAGTATTGCACAATGTTGCGCTTTAGTTGCACTGAGGTTGCATTGCAGTAGTGTTTTTTTAAAAGGCTCTGTTATTTTAAAAAAAGAAAAAAGGATGTAAGCTGTTTACCTAAAAAAAAAAAAAAGTAGTAACAAACATCAACTGTGTGAAAAGTATTATAAATAGCTCACTACAATTATTCAACATTTCACTATTTCTCATACTAAAAGGGATTTTTCTATTTGACACACAAGGCAAACTCTATGGCCCGGTTTCACAAACGGGGTTTAGCTTAAGCCAAGATTAGGCATTAGTTAAATTAAGATATTTAAGCAATGTTTACAAAAATGCTTTATAAGAAAATATTACAGGCGTGCATCTTAACACAGAACAATGACACTGACATGTTTTAAGATATCTCAGAGCAAGATATTTTCATCTGAGACAGCTCAAACAGTTTAGTCTGGGACTAGCTTAAGCCTTGTCTGTGAAACTGAGGGTATGAATCCAAATTAGAAAGTAAAGGCTTTACATTTCAGTTTGTAAACAAGTTTCAGGATTGATTTTTGAAATTGATTTCTGTTAAACAAAAACATTATCATATTAACATACAATAACATGTATGGAGTTTGCTTGCTCTACAACGACTAGCAGTCCTTAGAAAGCTGTGTTTAAACTCACAGCAGGCTCGTGTCGGTACGGCAGGCGGTGGTGTGCACATTTCCAGGATGTACACACAGCTCATTTAAAGCACCAAAGGAGAGCGTTTCTGCTTCGTCTTTCTGGGTGTGATAGCAGCAGTAGGGAAGGGATTGTAGGTAAAGAGGAAGAGAGTGGACCAGCATGAACTAAAGATAATCCGCAGCCCTTCTCTCCGTTCTGACCTCTACGAAGCTGATAGGAACACGTGGGTGTGTCGGAGAGGCCTGGACACCGTCTGTAGGTCCTACGCTGGCTACCAGAGATGGATGACTCCTCCTGTGCAGCACACGATCACACACGCATGTACTGTACACAGAATAGGACACAAATACTGATAAAGTAACTGCAACAAACCATGCAAAAAAATACAAAATAAAAAAAAAGCTCCAGCTTTTTTAAAATTGAACACAGCTACAGAAAAAGTTCTGTCATAATTTACTAAATCTGTATGACCTTATTTCTTTGGAACTCAAATGTGAATTATATCCTTGCCATGAAGAATATCCATCATCTGCTCTCTGCTTATCAAACAGTGAGTTAATGATGACAAATTCTAATTTTGAGGTGAAGCATCCCTTTAAGCAATTATCTTCAGAGATCAATGTTTTCCTTCTCCTTGCCCTAGTTTTCACAGATAAAAAGGGGCAGATTGCAGGCAAACATGTCTCGGATGATAGTCTGATTGAGTTCCCTTTAAGCTAAGCCACGGCAGGAAGAGGATGAAAGATGTGGCGACTGGGGCAGACAGAAGCAGAGATAGCAGCGAAGGTCTCCCAGGAGCGGACAATGACATTGATGCTTAAAGCCAAGTGCTAATGAAGATGAATGTAAGGACCACAGGCAAGCCTCTGTCAATATTATTGAGGGCGGTATGACAGAAGGTCACTCTGAGCATGAGTCATCCTCCCACCAGCAGGGGACTAGCACGGAAGACTTAACCAACATAGCTAGTTTCAGAGGACGCTTGAGGTGGCACAAGGATATCCTCTCTTTCTGAACGATCTGCAGATAGCCCAGATGGTCCCTTTGAAACAAAGAAAGTGTTACATTCGGTGAGGTTTAATTGTGCTGTGCATTCGATTGCATCAGCCACGTTGGGTTTGTTTAATTTGTTAATGATGCGTATTGCTGGTGTGTGTGATTCTTTGTCTCAAGTGTGTTTGATTGACATGAACATACACACTACCCTTTAAAAGTCAGGATTTTTTTAAATTATTTTTTATCATTTTTTATCAAAAGTGCCAGCAATTATGTTTTTAAATGGTACAATTTTTTTCAAAAAAATAAATCAATTTCTTTTATTTCTATTCACCAGAATAGAGAATCTGGAGGGGGAAAAGAAATTGTACCACAGTTGTTGTTTTTTTTTTTTTAAGTGATTCATATGCTAAAATTTCTAAAAAATAAAATTTGTATCACACACACAAAAAAAATCTATCATAAATGGGGACATTGTTTTGCAAATTTACTGGAATGGAAAACTGACAACCACCAAATGTTTTTTTTTTTTTTTTTTGGAGTCAGTACACCCACTAAATGGTGACTGAACACTGTTCTGGTTCAGTCCAGCTTAATTTAACCCCTAATTTATCCTTATACACACACACACACACTTCACTTTCTTTGGCATATTCATTTGTCCCTCAATATCACCACAGACAGAAATGAGATCAGAATCATTAACACATTTTCAATCAGGTGGCCACTATTAAAGAGTGCATTGTAATTTTTAGGATAATTTATTGGCAGAAACCGTCGCACCATAATGACGTAAGCGTGCTCCGGCAGGGATGCTAAAACCCTATGTGAGTGCAGGCCATAGGGGGAGTGGGGGAGTGGGGGAGTGGGGAGGTGGGACAATTGTAGCCTACTCGGGCCCGATTCAGGGCAACCATGCCTACTGTGAGTACACCCTAAATCGCGGGCATCAAGGCTCTGTTAGTAATGTGCATGGCATTAAAACTGATTTCGTATGCACGATCGCATTTCACTTTTAGTTTTTCTCATGATGTTTCACTGTAGACTTCATTCCATTTGGTAGTCTGACATTCCTGTGTCAGCTTCCGTAGTTTCTTTCTGCGTTTGGAAAGGGCGGGGTGAGCAGGGCACTTAAACCTTTGTTGAAATTCGAATCCTAACCGCTAGATGCCGCAAAAAATTACACACTGCATCTTTAAGAGTTACTGTAATCAACATTAATAAATAAATAACCAAGGAGTACAGAAATGCTGATCAAGAATGTGCATATAGTATTCATATTCAGGAATCACTGCAGGGCTTTCCTGAAATATAAAAGATGAAATACAAAAGACATATAAAGCGCTGATGTTTACTCCATGTGTGAAAGACTTTCCTATTAATAAAAAACCTCAGGCCAAAGTTCTTTTGTAATGGAAATAAATACTTAGCATTATATCTTTGAACTAGAATGAGATGAGAAGAGTTATAACCCATGTTTCATCAACAAGAAAATTACAGAAAAAAATTCAGCTTTACATTTTTACTTTTCATGTAAGTGACTGTACCTTTTAATAAGATAAATTGTATTGTGGGGGTTGTTTGATAAACCCTACTGTCATTCTGCATCTCCATCTACAATTTCTCCCTCTTTTATGCTTGGATACCAGTGGTTCCTCTGATGAAAAATGGCAGTTTAGGTTGTCAGTTCTCTGTCATCACACATTGTTAGGTATGAAGTACAGCATAAAATCTGCCCTTCACAACATCTAAATGTTTCAGCAAGGTAGACAACTACATGTGAATATAGAGTATATATTGTGTCGCAATTAATAAGAGTTTTTGTTTGTGTATATTTATTATGTGTATATAAAGACTTATATATAGAAGTACATATATATTTAAGAAACACATGTTCTGTTTATATATTAAAAATATTGATATATAAAATAAATTATGTAAATACATGTAAGTATTTTCAAACTATATGGGGCAGAGGGTTATATATATATATATATATATATATATATATATATACATACATAGTACACACAGATATATATATTATGTAATTAAACTTTTTCAATGTTAAATTTATATATATATATATATATATATATATATATATTTTTTTTTTTTTCCAAAATAATGCTTACTGTTCATAATAGACTCCTGGAAAAAAAAAGTGTAACACTTTGAAGTCCACAATTTTTTATGCAGTTAATCAGCCTCTAATTTATCAAATTTCCCTGTCAACAGATTTTTTTTTTTTTTTGCAGAACACTGTAAATTATGGACAAAACTGTCTCATAATAAATTTGTTTAAATGTTTTGCAGTATATTTTTTAGTCAGCTGTGTGAAGGAGCAAACCTGTTATGCAGAGCTCCTTCAACTTTCACACTGACCTTGTGAAACACGGAGGCAGATCTCCATGGCAACTCTGCAGCGAGCACTGCAATAGCTCCTTCCAAGAAATAAATGACGGTGGCTCTGCAGAGGGTAACAACAGAAAGAGAGAGAGATAAACATAGAAAATTATCAACTTTTACATTAGTACAAAAAAGCACAAGATGCATTTAAACACACAAAACACAAACAGCTAGTATAGTTTACGCATGCTTCACTCTGTAAAGGGTGAACAGCTTCTTGTCACACTTGCTATCAAGTCGCTGCCGCAGCACTCATCTAATTATTACAAAGGTCAATATTCCTCAGGAAGGTGAAAGAGAATATACGACACTCTCCTGAGATGCAGGCGGGGGATGCTGCGGTAAGGATGGAGTAACTCTTGTTCATATACTAGTTTGCATCTATCTGGCATATAAAAACAATGCAATGTGATGGACATATGGGTTTTCATATTATATAAAATACAGGTAATATGCAGCACTGCCAGTTGGTTTTAATTGATGGAAAGTGTGACTGTCAGACACTTATAATATCCATTTAACCTGTCGCATATGAAGTATGGATTTTTTTTTGCACAAAATGTGCTAACATGTACATCATCTTGATTTGAAGAATGATACACGAGCAAACCAGTTTAATCTGTGAAATGTGCAATTCTTTAAAGCTTTTAGAGGAGGATTTTTCATTCATTCTCTAAATGACTCAATCATGTTCCATCAGGTGCATTGTAATTACACAAAGAGGCTTATGAAACACTATTAGGGGTTGTTCGCACAGGACAAGCTCTTTTGTACAAAAAAAAGCTGAACAAATGCATCGTCAAAGATGTCCATATAGCATAAAGGGGGAAAAAACATTTTAAAAATAACCTTCTTATTTCTCTACAAAAAGGTGGGCTCGGGTACCAAGTTGTGGGTCTTATCAAAGTTTCTTTTTTGTATTTCCAAAAAAAAAAGAAAAAAAAGCAGTGAGGACCCTTTCAGGCTGCGAAGTTCCTTTGAAGTCATGATAATACCAGAGTGCTCACCCTTCCATTCCCTGGAGGAATTGCCCAAAGCCTTGGTAAGGCAGACTCACGCCGATGAAGGCAAAGATAACAAGATGAAAATCCCCAATCAGATTCCATCTGTGGCAATGGTGGATTAGCCTGGCTTTGAGTCACCACAACACCAAGTCGCTGTTTACGAGGCAGCCAGCATTGGACAGCCTTGGGTAAATGCAATGCTGGCACACTCAAGGGCCCTTCTTCATGTTTTGTATCAGTCTATTCTGAGAAGAAAGAGGAATATTCAATTAACTTGTGCGGTTGCAGCTTCAGGTGTTGTTCCCCTTGTTATTATTCAAAAGCTTTCTTCTTTGTCTCAAGGGTTAGTGAAGCCAGGTGTGGATTTCACTTTTTGGCATAAACCAAGCTTGCGTGTGCATAAGTTATGTGTGTGTGTGTGTGTGCATGCATGTACCTAGAAAACAAACAACTCTTGCAAAGACTGGGACAAATAAGGATTACTTGCAACCAAACAAACACGAACAGATGCTCAAAAAGAAGCAGAATCAGAATGATATTGAAAATCGGGTCACTTTTGAACAGGATATTAGCATAGATGATATTTAAAGTTCACACCTTTTTTGCCACGGCATATTTTGTCCCCATTACTTTATGGATGTATGATATGAATGTACGAATACAGGCAAGCCATGCTTAACAGATTTAGAGCATGGTTTCATTGTGTCAGTGTTTCTTAAAATGAGCGCCAATATGCAACTTATAATTTTTTAATGCTGTGTGGTTGTTATGGTTGTTATTAGTCGAGAAAAGTAACAGCAGCAATACGTACTATCAAGCACACAGCTGTCAGACTTCAATATATCTTCCAGACAGACATGAGCATTTATCCAGTTATAGAATGCATCTATCTTCTGCTTTTCAGGTCTATTAAAATAGTAAAAAGAACATAAAAGAGATTTATAAATGACATAACATTTAAGACATAAGACCATGATGTAATTTTGTGTCATAAAAAGCAAGTCTGTGCCCTTAACTCTTTTTAAAATGAGATGCTGATAGACTTGTGTAGGTAAAGTGAGGGCCACTAGAAGCTAGAGGGGGTCAAATTAAAGTTTTGAAAAGCATAGAGACATAGTATGTGTGGCAGCAGAGTCTGGTTGTGCTGTCGGAGCTTGATATTAGAGTTGACAGAAAATAGGCTGGCAAGGTCAGTGCAGGTGATAGCAGAGGGAGACAGACAGTTAAGTCCTTTCACTGAATTCCAATGTTATACACACACACTTACAGAAAAACACACACGGCAACAAGCTACTATTTTAAAGGTTTCTTCTATATTAAAAGGTGGTGCCAAAACGAGGATAACAGAGGGTACCACTGCAATGAAAAACATTGTAACTGACATTCAGTGGCCTAAAAAAGTATTTGGGCATTTAAGCCACACTTATGCAGTGTATAAAAGTCATTGCTTTGCCCAATAAAATGCAAGTGCCATTTATTTTTTGAGAAATGTTATACTATTTTTAATCAAGGTTAATAAAAAATAAATAAATTAAGAATAATCAAGTTTGAGAAAAGCATTGCTTGCAGATGCCACTTGGTTTCTAATTTTGTATCTTATATGCCGTTTAATAGTGACCAAATATATGCAAATACATCAGAGGCTTAGGAGTTTGTATTCTTTTTTTAATCTTTTCAAATTATTTCAGACTTTCATTGTTTAGGTACATACAGCACATGACATCACATCGACTCTTCATAGTGCGTTCTGTATTCAGGAAAAATACATTTACATCCTTTTATTACAAGCCAACAATTTAAGGATTCTACACTGATTCATATATTCCCTCTTATTTTACAACCTAAAGCATGCTTCATAAGTGATGAATACCACCAGCAGTGTTGGGAGTAACGCGTTACACAAGTAATATATTACAGTAATAAATTACTTTTTGCTGTAACGCAGTAGTGTAAGGCATCACTTATCAAGTTTCAGTAAAATTTTACTCGGTACATGTTCAGTAATGCTTGCGTTACAATGCACTCTTAGCTGAAATTTTTATTGTTCAAGAAACAGCAAGACACAAGATATTAACGTATAAAAATGCCGCAAGTCATCTCTATTTTCTGTTTGTGGTCAGTTATTATCCATGTGTGGTGTACAGGTTTGTAAATGAATACTAAAGACAGCTTCTAATATATATGTGTAAAGCGATTTATTTAATTCATCTTGCTCTCGCTGGGGTAACCTTGTATGTGTGACGCGGTCAAGTGAAGGCGTATTTAGGGCAGGTTTTACAGGAGTGTCGCGAGGTTACTGGACCAACAGTGGAAAGAGTGGCATGATTTCCATGTTCCATGTCTGAGGCTATTAGCTCTGCCTGGCTCGCACTGGTCAGTGGCACGAGCACGTCTTTTTTTTTCTTCTACCAAAACAGCTTATACTGTTTCATCTAATAAAATAGTTCAGTTTTGTGTGTGTAATGGCAAAATAATTATGTTTTGTTTATTGTTCTTTATTAAGTTAATTTAGAAAAATGCTTGGAGCATTTTTGTTCATTAAATATGATTCTTCATATTTATTTTTTGACAAAGTGGCCAGCGGCAGACAGTGCTGATCATAAACTATATTTGATCAATTTAACCTTTTCAAATCATCACAACTTGCCTAAAATTCAATAAAAACATTTCAAGCATATAACAATGTTTAAACGTTAAACCACCTCCAGTGGAAACTAAATGACCAACGCTGTCATTTTATTCAGAGTATTACACCATTCAGAACCGTAAAGGGTCTACATTTATTTGGGTGCACTGACAATATCTTGAATAGGAGTGCTTCACAAAAATTAACCGAAACTCAATGAAAAAAACATAAATACAAAAAGCTTTAAATGACCACTTAACAAAACAAAGCAAAAAAAAAAAAAGTTTATAATTTTAATCCAAAAAGATGACTTAAGGTGCATCAGAAGAGATGGCGAGTCAAGAAATTTATCTTTGTGACACGGACTCAGAAAACAATAAATAATTTAAAAATCTTCCTACTATTTTCCTCTGTAATTAGGCTACTTTTTCTGATGCTGTGACGAGCTTTAGTCTATAGCGTGTATTTGAAGCAGAACTCTTCAGCTGCGCTGACGGCATGCTCTCTGTAGTTATTTTGGTGAAAGTAACTCAAAAGTAATACAAGAGTCATGTAACGCATTACAATTTTAATTCAGTAATATTGTAATGTAAGGAATTACTTTTAAATAACAGTAACAAGTAATATATAGCGTATTACAGTTTGGAAGTAACTTGCACAACACTGACCGCCAGTCAATTTAGTCCATTGATGCGTGATTAATGAACGTATAATACTTTTTGTTCCAAAGATAATGGTAATACAAGAGTATGGATTATGTACTGGACTACAATGAGTCAAAGGCAAAGGAATTAAATAAATAATGCAGGTGTGAACTTTTTGCTTTGGCACAGAATAAACAAATATAAAATACTGTTCAACCCAAAACAGCTGTTAATGCAAAATGTGCAACCCACCTTTGAGGACCGACAATCATTTCCAGGTGTGTGTAACCACAAAGAATTATTCATAGAGTTTAGCGAATCAGCCTTACTGCTGGAGTGCAAACAGACCTTTTTTTTTTCTTTTCCACTCAACGTTAAGCTCTGAAATGAGTCGTTGAAGGAGAGGACAGGGGGAGCTCTGGCACAGAGATCCAGACATCAGCATGCAGCCAGAGGTGGCTGGTACATTCCCTGATCGGCGTTCATGCCATGAATGAACATCAGGCCTGTAAGGAAACTGACAGCGGCAAATTCAGTTAATCCCCACAATCTGCAAAGCAAATCAAGAACATAAATTGTGATTAAATCAAAAGCACTGTTTTATTTTGGGTTGAAAAAAAAAAAAACTTGTGTTGGGATTCATGTGTCAGGGCAGTGACAGGATTGTATGTTTCATGGGTCAAATCACATCAACATATGTCTTTCAGCATCTCTTGCCATTATATTCTTTGCTGCCAACATAGAAGTTTGCACAATCCATTGTTAAGGTCAACAAAAGACGATTATTATGAAAGATTATTATGAGCTTTCAGAGAGTCATAGAAGCATTTGTCAGATCAATTCTCATTTGTAAATTAGGCTTTTTAATTAATCAAAAACAAGCAGCTACAACTACGATAGTTTCAGAAAAAAAAACAAATGACATTTCGAAGCCAAAAATGGACATTAACTAAAAAATGGCCAAATGAGAGATAATCAATAAGCTTGTGGCAACAAAATGAATAAGGACAACTATCAATGCCTAGCCCTAATGGCAGCTTAGAGAAGAAAAATAGAACCTGCAAGATGGGACCACTTGTTGCCTGGCACCGCAACAGCTGTTTTCTTTAGAAGGGAAATGAAGAGGCTCATCACTGACCTCCTGCACTGGCTTTGTCTTGCCTTGTGTGTTTCTTTCCGCCCCCAAAATGAGAGCAAAATTCAGTCAGAAAACAATATTAATCTCTGAACCTCAACAAATGCATTATTTAATATGCACAAGCAAGCAGTCCACATGCAAACATCTCCATTCACCTCACAGTAGAGGCACACTAGACAACCTCACAACTCAATTACAACGGAGACAGAGAATCAACGGTACACAACGCGTCCCAGGACCAGCTGGGCCAAAGTAACAGGGTGCATCATCAAGGCCGAGCATCTTCTTGAGAAGGTGACACTTTGTAAATGAGCTTGAATGTGAAGTGCACATGCTGCTGGCAGAGGAGAGCTCAGGCCCGTGCCCACATGGGCCTGTTGATAGCTATGGATCTTTTTTTCTATCCCTCCACGCCAGTGCGCATATATGAGAGGAAGCACAAGTAGTTTCTGAACCGGAAGGTAGACCCCTGGGGAACAAAAGTGAGACAGAGAGAACATTAGAACTAATTGGGCATTCAGGAGAGGGGTGGACTACTGTGGGAAAGCTTTGAGGAAGGGAGGAAAAGGGTGGATGCTACAATCAGAGCAAGTACTCCTGCCATTCTACCTTGTAAATGTGGTGTCTAATTGAAACATGAGTACTGCATCACTGCTGTGGTGTTGTCTAAACTCATGTGATCTAATAAACCCAATGAAGCAAAATACTGTACGGCGTGTAAGTGAGAACATATACTAATAACAAGAATTAAACCAGAGCATGAAGCAATGCAATTTATATAATAATACTGCATTAACTCCCAAGCTGCTGTTCTGAAAGTTAAGTATGAAGAAGGTTTCTAAAAGTATAGAAGCTCTAAATCCAAAGTAGACAGCTGAAAGATTTCCTCTACACACCGTGTCACAAAGTTTAAACAAAGTAGGTTAGACCACAGTCAGAGTTTCCTCCCTTAATGCATTTTTATGTCCCCTCTGAGTCCACGTCTTGTGAATTTAGCCAAAAACATGTCAAATTTTTCCCATTCCTTACAAGCCTCCAGCATTTGAGTAATACCAGGTCCCTGATTATTTGCAGAGCTAAATCCTAAGCTATGAATTAGACTCACTAAATTTCTCTCATATTTTCACAGTAGTCATTTTCCTTCATCTCCGAGACTAGAAGTGAAATCCGACCGGAGTGTCCCAGAATGAATATAGAGTAGCTCTTTACAAGAGAAATGCTGAGAAGCATGCAAAGTGTTCTCGTTATTGAAAAAGAACAATCGTGAACTAAGTTGTTGAAAACAAAGTGAGATCAAATAAAAGCAGCAGCAGTCGACAGCATGCACTGATCTAACAAAATAAATTTCATGATGTAATGCTTGGTTCATTTCTGCTGTGACTAAATGTGTTTTTTTTTTACCTTTTCCAGGTGTACCCCTAAACCAATCATACGATCTACTGTACGGAGTTAGGATGTAAGATCAATGGAGTGAGACTGGAGAGAATTGCATCCATCTGAAGACAGCAGAAAAGGGATTTTGAGATACTCGTGTGACTACTTCACTAGACAGGATATGAAGAAGCAGAGCATGCTTCATCTTTGAGACAATTTATTTTGCAAAATTCAACTAAACCCTTGGATCTCCTGTCACATGAACTTAAGAGATAAGTGAGAGGCCGGTATTAACTCACTGAATAGTCTACATCACAGTGAATCTGCATTAAATCATATCAGTTTAATTATGAAAATGGGACAGATTGCAATATTTCTTCTGCACACACATCTGCTGTTTGGAGTCGGAAGCTCCCTGGTCATTCAGTCCATGCCCTGGAGAGTGCCCTGCCCTCACCAGTGTGTCTGCCAAATCAAGCCCTGGTACTCTCCCCAGTCTGTGTACAGAGAGGCTCCTACAGTAGACTGCAATGACCTGCTACTTATCCAGCTGCCCACTTCCCTCCCTCAAGAGACACAAACCCTCCGGCTGCAAAGTAACCTCATCAGTTCTGTCGACCAGAGTGAACTCCAGGGCCTTGTCAATCTGACAGAGTTGGATCTCTCCCATAACAGCTTTACCAGTACCCGCAACCTGAGGACAACTGACCTGCCAGCTCTTCTCAGCTTACACATGGAGGAAAACCAGCTGAGACACCTCCCAGAAGCAGCTTTCTTTGGTCTCCCTAGCTTGCAGGAGTTGTACCTCAACCACAACAGGCTTCGAAGCATCTCCCCAGGGGCCTTTAAGGGTCTGGATAAACTTCTAAGGCTTCATCTAAACTCTAATCGATTGGTTGTAATTGACCGGCGTTGGTTCCATGCTTTGCCACAATTGGAGGTTCTCATGATTGGTGGAAATCCTGTGGACACCATTCAGGACCTAAATTTTAAACCACTGAGCTCTTTGCGCAGTCTTGTCCTGGCAGGCATGGGCTTGCGTGAGATCTCAGAGCGAGCACTAGAGGGGCTTCAAAACTTGGAGAGCATTAGCTTTTATGATAACCATCTAATAAAAGTTCCAAAAGAGGCATTGCAAAAGTTGCCGGGTCTAAAGTTCCTTGACTTGAATAAGAATCCCATTCAGCTAGTGCAGAGGGGAGACTTCCGAAATATGCTTCATCTGAAAGAGCTTGGCTTAAACAACATGGAAGAGCTGATATCTATTGAGCACTCTGCAATGGAAAACTTGCCTGAACTGACCAAACTGGAGATCACAAACAATCCTCGGCTCTCTTATATCCACCCTCAGGCCTTCCAAAAGTTGTTGAGTATGGAAAGTCTAATGCTGAACAGTAATGCCTTGAGTGCCCTGCATAGCCAGACAGTTAGGTCGCTGCCCAGCCTTCAAGAAATCAGCTTGCACACCAATCCCATTCGCTGTGACTGCCTGATCCGCTGGGTGGGAGCCGACAATGACAAGCCGGTTCGTTTCATTGAGCCTCAATCCACATTCTGCTCTGAGCCTCCTGAGCTGAAAGCCCGACGAGTTAAAGAAGTCTCATTCAGAGAGATGGCAGACAGCTGCCTGCCCTTGATTGCCCCAAGCACATTCCCCTCTTACATTGAAGTTAAACATGGAGACAACGTAGCTTTGCACTGTCGGGCACTGGCAGAGCCCGAGCCAAGTATCTACTGGGTCATTCCCCAAGGTGTGAGATTGACTCCATCCAGCAGCTACGGGCGTTTCCAGGTTCTCACAGAAGGCACGTTAGAAATTTTTGGAGTCACTGCTGAAGAGGCCGGATTCTACACTTGTGTGGCACAGAACCTAGTGGGAGCTGATACTAGAAGCTTGACTCTACAGGTGGAGGGAGGTGACCTGATTCGTGCAAGTATTCAAAAGACAGAGGACAGCTTTGAAGTTCAGGATGTCAAAGAAAGGTATGCCTTACTAACCTGGCAAGCAAGTCGTAATGTCCCTACTGCACATTTATCATGGGTGGCCAATGGCAGTCTGGATGACCATCATAAGCATAGCACTCGAATTCTAGCTGGCACCAGGAAATTCAACCTAACCCATCTGCAACCAGGCACTCATTACAAAGTTTGTCTTCACATGGGGCCAAATGACACCTCATGTGTCCATCTAAGGACCAAGGAGGTGTTCATGCCAGATCCTTTACCAGACCTGACCCCAGCAGTCTTGCTGGCAGTTTCAGCTCTGCTCCTTTTATTTGCGGCCAGAGCATGTCATGGGGGAGCCTCATTTGGTTGGAAAGACCACATTCTGGAGCTTGAGAAACCCCACACCACTATTTTAACCCAGGAGGCAAAGGCTTTCATGACTACTCCAATACTAGTAAAGTACCTGAATCAGCAGGATCCAGATAAAGTCCAATCAGATGGCAGAGGGAAAGACCTCAGAAATGCTTCACTGGGGAAAGATGCTCAGGGGCTAACAAAAGAGGCATGCTGAGCAGAATAAAGAATTCAAGAAGGATGGACAAGGAAAAAAAAACCTTGAGTGTAAGTTTCACAAAGCTCACTTTACCGATATGACAGTCAAAACTACTGAACGTCTGACAAACAATATTAGACATTTAAGTGGCAGACCCGCTTCACATAACAGCGACCCAGTTTCAAAGTATAATATAAAAAAAGAAACAACATAAAAAAGATATTTGTATTTATTTTGTAACAAAAAAAGACACATCAAATATGTATATTAAAAGCATTTGTCCATATATCCACATACAGTATATCAAACTAGGACACTAAAGCTGTGCTGCCAATCATAAATAACAGTTCATATAGAGTCTGTTTATATGCAACCTCCCAACTTTAAGAGTCCGTGTCATAACAGGCCAAATGGTTGTGGAAAGATAAGCACTTATATATTTTTAATACTGAAGAAGAGACTGACTTGACACAGGAAAGCAAAGAACAAATATCAAGGAAGCGAACTCAAGAAGTCTTCTGAAAGGAATTCTGCGGGCAACAATTCACTTTTTGTTTTTGTGGTGAAAAACCAAACTGACTTTCTCACAGCAGGCATTATGAAAAGAGCCGATATAAAGGGAGGTGTCTTAAATGTTGTATAACTAATGTTGTATGTACGCTCTTTAGCAGTGTGTTAAACTGTGCTTTGTACAAGGTCCCCAAGAGAATGCTCTAAAAATAAGACCATCCCAGAAAAATGTGATGTTTTGCGCATAAAAGAAAAATCTTTTTGGACTGATCTATTCATCTGACAGGGGCCGCAAACTTATGACCTTAAATGCTCAGAATGGGATGTTTGCCTATTTTAGTCCCCTTGTTCACAAAATATGACAGACCCTTGCTTAGAAAAACAACTCAAGTGAACAGATGTTCTAGTCTTGATGGACATACTGCCTAGACATATGTGTTGGCCTCTTTGTTCAGACATGTCAAACAAGAAGAGAGGGTCATGGAGAAAGCATGTGGAACTGGCCCATGATGCCATTCTTTCCAGCAAAGACGGCAAACATTTGGTGACAGGAAAGAGGTTCACATCTACACGCACACCGTTTTGTACAAAGCAAGCACGTCAGAACTCCCATCTCTTTCAGGACTGATATACTGTCGGGCTGCTAATGGGACACACTTCATGGAATAGTGTTAACCCTTCTTTCTGTAAAAACTTAAACAGTTTGTCAGGTGACTATTAAGTGAAACATGGGCTCTGCTCTAACTGCTGGACAGCTACACTAATGAGAGACATACCCAGTGAAAGAGGGGTCAGAGGGCACCGGTGTGCCCCTCTTTTATCCAGGAAAGGGAATATAGCAGCATTGGGGATTGTGAACTGTTCTCTTATATTCTATGGGGAAATCCATTTTTTACAGGCTGTCATTTTACAGTAATTGGTTTGTTTTGATTTTTTTCTATTTTATTTTTGATTTTTTTGGAAGTTTGTGGTTGATGTGCCCTCCTGTTTCAGTGACTATCTCTCTCTCTAACTTGACTGTCTTGTTCTCAAACCGTTTTTCCTTTCATTATTGTTTGTTGCTCATTGGTCTTTTCCCCACCCCAAAGCTGTACATAAGTCAATCTGAATTTCCTATTCAACATACCACTTTCTGAAATAATTTAGATGACTGTGTGTTAAATTCTATTTTGAGCTATTATTAAAACATTTTGGACTGATCTCAAGGTTTAATCGATCGCAGAACACCAAGTGTGTTTACATGAACTTTAAAAGTTTGATTTCAGTCAGTCTAAAGCAATAATTTTACTTCTTTTAAAATGTCATAGAATTTTTTTTTAAATAAAAAAAAAAGTACCATTCTGCTTTTTGCAAAATCTCAAGACAACGCAATTTTTAGCTCAGCTTCGCCCAGTATGTATACACATTAACCAGGCTACAAATTAGCCTCAGCATATTGCCTCAACATTTAATCCAAAATATGGTGAGTGATATGCATTTAATCTCTCAAATGCATTCTGGACAACTGGATGGAAAATTTTTCACTGTGCATGTAAAGATTCTTAATGGTATGGACATAATATATCACCCACATTGCATATAACCTTAATTCATGCTCTTTCTTAATCAGGGTCTTAAGTTATGTTTCCTTCTGTTGTTATGCTATTGGTCCAACAGGGGCATAGTATCACAGAACTGCCTTAGAGTTAACTGGAGCAACATATCCTCCAATTATAATGAGAACAAATATTCATTCTTTTGAATCACCACAACGAGTTCCTCCAGTTTCTAGAGATTTGCAAAACAGCCCTCGGCTTCTTAAATTCGCTGAGAAAAGAGCCTCAGGCTGGTGATGCTCTTCCTCTCAACAGCAAATGGTATATCCCTCCCCCAGTACTCCCTCTCCAGTGCCCTCCTTACATACTTCACAATTACTGCAAAAAGTATGTTGTCTAAAAACAGTAACTTTGAGTGAGTGACTGATGCCTGAGGAGAAGAGAGACACACGTATGTTCAGCAGGGGGCAGTGAATTGAAGGCTACATAATAGCGTTATGCTTTTCCACAGAAATCATACATAATTGTGCACTACTATAATTGCACATTACAGTTATTTTAAGGAATATTGAAAGTAGGACAGCAGGGTTCTGTTTCATAACACTTAATGCTATCCTTCACACTCAAGTGGACCCTCTCCAATCTATCAAGCTTGGAAATGCCAAACTATAAGGCTCAATGCACCACTGAACCGTAACTCTGCCGTTTAATGGAGGGGAAAAACAGTACAAGATCAAAAGAATATTACAACCAACCAAGCAAGCTCAACTACAACACTACTGCAGTATAGTCGAAGTGGATAAATGGAACAATAATGATTCATTAAGACATTTAATTTCCTGATCACTGAGAGGTAGAAGTACATTTCATTGGGTTTCAGCCCCAAAAAAAACATAGGTTACTGTTAAATGGTCATCTGATATAACGAGACATTATGGCTCAATCAAAGATTATAGTAAGTCATGTAACTTTTAAGAGAAAATGTGAAAGATTTATATGTAAATGACTACCAAAAACGTTTCAGCCAGACTTGACTGAATTAAAAATTCCACAATAAAAAGGAAATGTTTAATTTAAAGAAATATAGTCCCTGTGTTGCACAAGCTTATTGGTTTACATTGATGGGGATAAAATGCTTTAATGAGAATACAGCTGCTTTATAATTAGACATTCTGTACAAAAACTTCACAGTTGAGGAATCATTACTCCTGCATTGACAAACCAGCGGGCACCATCAAAGCACCCAGGCGCTGCCCGAAAATGTTTGTCCATCAATCTCTGCAAGTGGCTAACTATTGCATTGGGGGGGGGGGGGGATAAAGTTTGACATAAGAACAAATGTTACAAATCAGCATATTACTTTAATAAAACATTTAAAAAATATTCTTTAAGTCCTTCAAGTTTGACTTTTTTACACTTAAACATTTTAAAAAAATGTAAAAAATTTCTGTCATTAGATTTTTAGTCTACCATTATGCTTTCTTTAAATATAGTCATAGATGGAATACCTAATAAACATTTAAAGTAATTAATTGAATAACAATCAGTTAAAAGGCATGAATATTTTAAGATAGACCTGTTGCTCTCATAAATTCAAAGAAATGAATGCATGTTAGGTAGGAGCACTGCTGCTTCAGTCAGATTTCATGTTGGACCAGACTACATTTATTTTAAAAACAACAACAAAACAAAACTGTAAAAGTATTATTACATATAAAAACATATATAAAACAATATATAAAAGCTGTATTAATAAAAACAGCTGTTTTGTTTTTTATTATTATTGTGGAAATCATTTTTCTGGATTTGATCAAGCTGAAAAGAACAGCATTTATTTGAAAAACATTATTGATTGATTTAATGTATCATCGATGGGAAAACCCCCCCAAAAAAACAACCCCAAACTTACCTGCCGTGACAGTAAACTGGCTTATGGCAAATACTTCTTACAATAGTGAACACATAGTTGACCTAATTTTCGTTGCAATTCAGGCTACATAGAGTGAAAAATACAGCCTAACCTCAGTCGGTGAAGACAAGACCAGCAGGAATTTGAGCACTTTAAACATCCTGTTGCTCTCTTTTACTTTCCTTCGAAGTGTTCCCATTTTTAAAGCCAGGAAGCAGTTTTGTGGAACGATGATAGAAAAATTGATTGTGAAATCTATTTAGTGTGGCTATCGATTTCCCCATAAGGGGAAGGAAGGCAGACCGTGTGAGTAAGATAATGGAATATGGAACGGGGGAGCAAGAGCCCAGAAATGGGAAGTGACACTGGTTAATGGAGTAGAACTGGGCTGTTTTAGGTAGGGTATGAGAGTGTGTGCACATACATCCATGTGAGAGGTTCCCACAGCTACAATAACGCTCCACATTTTCCTCTGCATTTCCACTCATCCATTTTAAAAGCACAGCTGATGCAAAAACAAATACATTTGGTCATTATTAATGCAATCTAACCTCCTGACTACCAGCAAAAAAAAGCTTTGTACATTAAGTATTTTTATGTCATTACGTTGTGTAAAGCATAAGAAAAGAATGGAAATATAACATGTTTGAAAAATTATACTTTATTCATATTTTATTCTAAACTAATGTGTAGACATCAAAAAAGGCAAAACCAATGTGTTTTATGCCAAACTTTGTTTAAGACTGATTCTCAAATTTCCTGTAAAACATACAATTATTTCACACAGTTTTTTTTATGCAATGTGTGTGTAAAAATTTCCCTAAATTGGTATCCCTATTAAACACAGTATATCTATACACTGTAACCAATTTACATATTAGTTTGTTGCTGTTAGGACAGCATGTTGAAAAAAAGATTTGTCTTACTCTGTTATGTCACCCAAAATTTAGTCCTGGTGTCCTCTACAGTGGACATGTATGAAACGATGTCCTGCTTCATTACAGGAAGTCACTTTTGGATTGTAATCCCTTTAACATTTAGATAAGAGGTGTCTTTATGATTGGCATTAAAATCTTAATTTTCAAATTGTCTATCACGAAATAGTATCATATTTCCATAAAGATATACAATGCGTCGCTAAATTAATTTTAGCCATCTTTAAAGACCTAGGAGAAGGTGTGGAAATTTTTGGTATCTCTGAAAAGCCCTGAATGTGCTCTGTACAGGACATAGAGGCTTAAAACTGTGGCATGTGAGATCTCCAAGAAACCCACTACATTCCAAACGAGTTAGCTGTTATTTACCCATTGAAAACAAAATAAGCATTTTTAAGCAGCACTGATGTTAAGAAATGTTGAGCATCAAATATTGAAGGATCATGCCACACTGAAGACTGGAATAATTGCTGCTGAAAATTTAATTTAATTAAATTCTACAATACATTAAAATCAATTAAATAAATGCAGTCTGGGTGAGCATATTGACTCCTAAGTTTCAGCAAGGTGGATTCTGACCACCTGCAGTAGCCAAGTTGTAAATCTCCAGACATCTTACAATTCCTGTTCCACATCACTGGACAGGCTTTGTCAATGACTTATATTGGAAAGGAAGTTAAGTCGGTCTGGAAGAAAGGCTCGGAGCAGTGAACACACAATATTGACGAAACAATGAGCAGCTGAACATTGCTGCTACAAAAGTGACTGTCACTTCATTTAAAATCATTCACAGTTATTTAAATAGTCTGGCCATAACTACTGTGTAATAAGTGAAAACAATGAGCTGTCGCTCCTCCTGTGTGATGGGTATATGACTCATTGTACATGCAGAGCTAAGCTGCGAAATTAGCAGTCAATGCATCAAGCTATTTCAGGATTTCTCACACGTATTTATCATTGGGGAATCTTACTTAATGAAATTCACATTATTGTCACTGCATACATGACAGCGGTGGATTATATAAGCCTGACTGGACCCAAAAAATAAAATAATAATAATGCAAACGCTGGACACATGTTGTCAAATAATTCCTTCATGCATTGTCAATACCAGTTTCTCCATAACCACATCTTAGAGCCACATATTGTGAAAAACGTTTTCAAAAAAAAAAAAAACCTGTTCTCATAAATGTCAGTCTGGTGCCTACACAAACAATAAATGTCAGTGCAAACAGCATGTAAAGGAGGAGAGAGTATGAATAAACCATAGAGAGAAAGACAGAGGAGGAAAATAATCACATTTTTCTTTCATTGTGAGATCAAAAAGCATGATAAATGCAGAAAACATGTACAACTGAGGCTTGAAACACGGAGTCCTCTTATAAAGGACGTTTGTGTGAACCTCTCAGTGACCAGATACTGCCAGTTTAACAGATCTAACCTGATGGTAGGCCCATTACGGCAAAGACCTGAGATGGTGAGAGATTAGAGGTGCGATTAGAGGAAGAACCCAATTATCCCTCAGCATGAGACTGACCCCTCGAGACACTTCCGTTATTGATTTCCAATTACATCACTGTGTCTTCCATTGGACAAGCCTGATAGACAGAAACAAGCAGAATTTCATGTAGAGTTCACATGATCACAGAGACACAGTAAGCACATGAACGGTGATATTTCAGTGCATTCAAAACGCTTTATGAACAAACTGGCTTTTAAATGTTAAGAATATATTAAAATGCAAATAAAGGGAGTGTTATTCAAAAGATTCAAAGACCAAAGTCAAATGGCAGCAAGAGATTTCAACGGATTCTTTCCAAACTCAAAGGCTGTTACTGCCTCCTTGTGGTAAAAAAAAAAAAAAAAAAGGAAAGGTAAACTTACCTTTTTTCCCCCCTTGGTAACCACAACTGACAGTAACAACTGTTGCTAAAGTTGTTGTTGAATTATGCTGAAAATAATCAAAATAAACTTATACTGCAATGATGCTAATAGTAAAACTGAAAACCAGCATTTATTCCCATTGGTTACATTACTTATACAGTTAAAAAACAAACAAAAATAACTCTTCATATTAAATTTGAGCAGAAAAGAGGATTGGATAAAATTAACAAGCAAACAAACAAAACAATCAAACTGACTTCATTACATAATTGCATTGGCTTAGCCTTAGTATGAAATTGCTTTCGATTCCATACTGTTAGACATATAATGGCAGTGACATAGCAGTGTTTGTACCACACGCACAAAGTTCAAGATAAATTTAGATGGACATCGTCAAAAAGTTAAACAATACAGCATTTATTAGAAAAAAGCAAAGCTAGGTTTACTGTGTGTGAAAGCTCTTCCGCCACCTAATGGCTGAGGACAATAGTTACTTTTCAAAAAAGCTGCGCTCGATATAGTATCTACTTTGCTACGGGAAATAACGCACTACTAAGAAAAACAGAGGATAATAACTCTAAAATCCCATATAACTCTGGTCAATTAACTTAACACTGCCAAACATACAGGTGACCATTTTTAAGAAAAAAACTAAACAAAAACAAATAAATGGCAGTACGGTAGACTTCGCTTTCAAAATACATTTTCCATTAATGGCACCTTACCTGGCAATTCTATAACCTTCATGAAACAGGCACGTGTGTGAATGAGAGGCAAACGACTGAACAGACAGAGCACACACTGTCCTCAAATCATACTTGAGCTCAGTTCAGCTATAGGAAAAACAAACAAACAATGGAAGGAAAGATCTGAGCATCTTCAGCAACCAAAGGAACAGTTACGAAGTGAAAACCATGGCCATTGGCCTAAATACTCTTTTCTATTTTAGCTCGCACACATGAAAATTTTAATACCTACATATAATACAATATATAATAATAATAATAATAATAATACATTGGCCCTCTCACTATAGCACAGGAATGACAAGTGACTGGTGATCCCAGTTGATGTCATCAACCAAAACTATGTTTATAAATAAATAAATATTCCAATATAATCTGCTTAAAGCACCTGTCCATGGAAAAAAAAACCTTAATCAGGCATATTAAATATCACACAGGAGTGATTCCTAGACCTTTAGCCTTTAAGTGCCTGAAATCTGAAAAGGGGGAAAAAATTATATTCTAAGAAAATTAAGTAGAAGTAAAACTAAAGTTGGTCAAGTGTATTGGAAGTGCTATAGCACACTGTCCGGTCTGTTTAAAGTAGTAAAACGAAGGCGTTTAATTGTTCATGCAGGCACAAATACTGAAGCCATGCATTTCTTCTGAGTCTATTAATATTTCTGACCCATGATTCACATGTTTCCACGCTCAGAAGCAAATCAAGGCAGCTAACGCTCTCTTTGGCCTTATTACAGATGTCAAGCTAACAAAACAACGGCAAACCAACAATACGAGGCCAGTTTCTTTAAATTACATTCTGTACATTATATATAATTAATTTGTACTATACAATATAAATCAGCATAATAGATTAACCGTGCTTTTATTTTAGCTAAGAAAAGTTTTGTCATCCTCTCTACCTTCTTCCATATTAGGGAATAATTTTTTTTTAATTAGTATGTGAGTGTGCGTTTATAATACATGCGGGCTTTTAAGATGTTTTGGTCATGCTATAAAGGTTTTAATGACCTTCTGTATAACCTGGCCACAGCCTGGGCAAGGAGCATGAAATTTGTGCAGCTTGCGGGCACAGGGGAAACAGGTGATCAAGTGAGCTGTGCGGCCGTGGATGATGTTGCCGTTTCGTGGCCTCACTCGGCACAGCTTGCAGGGTTCCATTATGGCCTCCGGTTGGCATTCGGTCTCCATGTCTAGCGTGTCCTGGCTGTCTCCCTCTGAGGTCTCCTGTAAGTGGTGGGGAAGCTGGGAAGCACCCTTTCCTTTAGATGAGGAGTTGGATGATGGGGGGATGTTTCTAGCGATGTGGTGCGAGGGAAGGACGATAGGGTCAGACACAGTCCTAAGGCAGTCAGGCATGTCGATTCCATCATCATCCTCCTCGTCTTCATCCCTCTCAGGGCGTGAACTGCAGGCGGGGATGTCTGGCACGGAGATTGAATGCACAAGACGAGGACAATCCTTGTACCAGTCTTTCCGCAGAGCCCAGCAGCGCATACAGTACCTTTGAAGAGGGGTGTTAAATTTGCGGCACTCTGAACACTGCCATGCATCCTGCCAAAAGAAAAGATAAACTTAAATATACACAAACACTTCTTTAAATCTTACCCTTTAAATATAAGTTTCATTATACAGAACTGTTTGGAATGAGTACATATAAAACGTCTTTTAAAGCAAGCATGATTGCAATTCATCAAAAGTGACAGTTAAAACATTTATAATATTTTTAAATATTATATTACCAATAAAGAACAGCAAAAACACTTTTTTTAAAAACAAATACCTGCGTGGAGATCTCAGTATCAGTGTCGTCACTTAAACACTGAGAGTCATCATCCCGATCTTCTTGCATCTGAATGCAAAAAAGAAAAGAATTGCATTTAGCTGGTTATGATGACTCAATCATTCAAAAAATAAGAACATCATTACCTTCTTGTCATCTTTACTATCTTTCCCTGTTTCCTCTTCTTCATGTGGAGACTCTGCATCACTTCCCTGCTCTAGCACTGCCTCCTTCATCTCCACACTCACTTGCTCGCTCTCTGCCTCGTTCAGGAACCAAAGGTCATCTGTGGTGTCAGAAACGATGGCGGTGTCCTCGTCCTGTCCGGGAGAGAGCTGTTTCCTCAGTCTAGTTGTGCGACAGTCTCACTACAATCATTTTACTCATTGTTTTTAGGGTTTGGTAACACTTTACCTGAAGGGTGTGCATAATGACACCTGACATGACACCTTCACAATCATAACATGACATACGTCATGAATATGAAGGAGGTTTTATGCATGTTTATGACAACTTTTATTGTCATTCGCTCAGTTATGTCATTTTTAATGCAAAGATGACATTGTTCGAGATGCCTTTGTTATGACAACTTGACATAAACCAATCCTTCATAACCTGTCAGTGTCTATGTCATGACAACTTGACATTACTTAGACAATATGAAATAAATAAAACAAATGAATAAAATAAACATTCCGTCATAAAATAATTTGACAGAATATTAACACTTAATGACATTTTAATGACAAATTCCAACAAGATTCAGGGGGCGTGGTTCGATCCAGATCCATCTTCTCCCACCTTACATATACCTAAACCTACCCATCTCCACCCCCTGACTCCTAAACCCACCCATCTCCACCCCTAGATGTGGATCCAACCACGCCCCCCCCGGATCTTGTGGGCTGCATGATAAAGACACTGACAGGTTATGATGTATTTGTTTGTGTCAAGTTGTCATAAAGGCATGGTCAAACAATGTCATCTATGCATTAAAAATGACATAACTGAACGAGTGACACTTAATGACAGTTGTAATAAACATGCATCAAACCATATCAAACCCAAAACTTCATATTCACGACGTACGTCACGTCAGTCTTACGCACACCCCTTCAAATAAAGTGTTACAAGGTTTTTTTTTTAAGTTCTTGGTTTTCTTCATGAAAATGACCATACGAATTATGTTCTGGATATTGTGCCCTCTTACTTGATTTGTGTGAATATCTGTTGAACCGTTGCTCCGTCGAGTGTAATTACTTCGTAAGTTACCCAAAAACCACCAGGGCAGCCCAGAAAGGTCCCACTCCTCCAGAGTAACATCCAGCTTTGGTCGTTTGCAAGCAGATCTTGGCAAGCCATCCAAGGAGTCTGTAAGAATAGATTAAAATCAGATGTGAAAATACAAATTGCATTTGCAAAAATTATATTGATATTGATTGATTGTCTAAAGTGTTCATGTTCATGCTGACCTTCATCAGGATCGCGTGGTCTGCGTTGTGAGCAGCTCTGCGTAGCACCAGTGCTGGAACTACCAGCAATTAGAGGCTGTCCAGAGCTAATCGACCCACTGGAAACCTACACAGTAAAAATATTTAATCAGCACATAGTAATGACATGACACTCGGTAGGACAGCAGTTCCTTTACAGCAGGCACCTGTGACTGTGGCAACAAAAGGCCAAATCCTCACTAATTGTGGGAGGGGGGGGGGGGGCAGGAATTTTTAAAAAAAGGTTGCTTAGAATGTGTCACAAATGATGGAGATATTAGAAACCGCTGCAGCTGTAAGTGCAAATAAAGTAGCAACAATCAAGTAGACAACCTGTATCTAAAGTACATCTCTGAAACAGTACTAGTAATTAGTGTTGTCAAAAGCACCAGGTGTGATACCATTCGGTACTGAAATTTTAAAAACGTCAATGTCCCACTAGAATCTGCTCAACAGCGCTCAAATGTTACATGAAATTGACATTTTTTTCAATTTCAGTATTAAAAAATATCGCAGTCTGTACTTTTGACAACACTACAATTAATGCGTAATTACTAGTACAGGCTAATGTAAAATGATAACAATTATTATCATAAATCACTCAAAGCCTTTCTATTTAAAATCTAGCACAAATCAGCACAAACGCATGACGGTACCAGGCACCTCATCCCATATGCTTTTCCCAACTCCACCTAACTTCATTTTGCCAACTCACAACCGTAAACCATCATGCCAATGGTGTTAAATGTGGATAGGTGTATGACAAAGAGGAAGGGGTAGAAAAGGGCCAGTGAACTGAAAAGGAAGCTGCAGTCCTTCCGAAAAAAGCAACGATGCAGAGAAGGAAACTCTGAGCGACAAACAGAGACAGGTACTCTGTCCCCCAGCAGCCAGGCCCATGCTAGTGGCTTCTCCGGAAGGACCACCAGATCAAGCCGGCCGTGGGGAAGTACAGAGACGGTGCCACTCTGTACAGATACGGCTAGCGGAGACAGCTGCCGCCCTCCCCTTTGTGGCAAACAGGCTACTGATCATGATGCAATTATACACACAAACACTGCATTGTAGCAAAAGTCTGAGCAACTATAATGTGAAGAAAAGATTGAGAAGGCAATTGTGGGCATTAAAGTAGCACTGATTAGAGCATATGTTATTAAATGTAAAAAAACTGACTAATATAAAAGGCAAAAAAGCAACCATATAATGACCTAAATAATCTAAAAAAATAATTACAATACATTTTGTTCCCAAAATGCCCTGCAGAAAGCACTTTTGTCAGCCTTTCATTTACAAAGAAATCACAAGCAACAGAATTATATAACAAATTCAAGATTTATCATGATCAGGATTCGTTTGATTTCCTGATCAATTGCTTGCCATGAAGAGGAGTAGCAGGCACTGTTTCTCCTGTGCACCATGCTTTAGTTTTACCTGACCAGGATCTTCACTTGGAGACTCATTAGAATCCTTGCCGACTGAAAGATTCTTTGCTGCATCTGTATTTTAAATAAGACATAGTAACAAAACAAAAGCAAAAAACCTGCCCTTTATTCACCAAGCACACTTGGCCTGAACGTAATGCCTGAATCTGTAGTGGAAAACGGTGCTTCTAATAAATGTTCGTTTTATTATTTAACCTAGTCAAGTATTTAACGTGAGGTCAAGATTCTGTATTAAGATGGCACAGTACACTAACCTGATCATACAGTGAATACGTTTGGGGGAAAAACATAAAGTTTTTACATACCCACTGTAGCACACACAACACATCACATTCAGACACACACACACACACCTTAAAATGAAATGTGGGGCTAATCGAAATGAGAAAAGGCAAGAAAGTAAAAGGGCTAAATGACAGAATGAAAAGATATTTAACAATTCAAAATGTGCATATCTGGGAGATCAAACTCAACAAAAAGAAGAATGGACTTACCCGAATTATTCAAAATAAACAAATTCCTCTTCAACATCTCATACACCGGACTACAAATGGCAGAAAAGAAAGATTTTAGTACCTAAAAGAAGTTCATTATCTTGAAGTATTCAGAGTTAGCCACTAAAAGGTGTAATTTATCAACAAAAAAGACAACTCGTTACTCATTCTCATGTTGTACAGAACTTCTGCAGAGCATAAAAGAAGATATTTTGAAGAATGTTGGTATTGTTGACAACTGACTTCCATTGTATGGATATTTGTCCAAACATTCTTATGTCCCACAGAAGCAGTCAAACAGGTTAGAGTCAGTGAGTAAATGAACGTTAGCGCCCCCTTGTGTCAATTTAGAAACATACTAATAACTTATAAGATGACAATGTGCATTTTTAGATGTATTTGACTGCAATTTTAGTAAACGTGTGTAATTTATATAGGTCATCATCCAAACAATTAGCGGTCTAGATATTGTCAACAACTGAAAAACCAGACACAAAAGAAACATCTTTCTGTTTTCTCTGCCATGAGCTCACCTGGGGTTCTTAACAGAAAAGCTCCCCACTTCCAGTAGCTCTCCAAGCGGGTCATCTTGGCAGTGGACAATGTGCTGTCTCTGTTTGTCATACAGCTCTTTTATCATGATGTACTGACCCAGGTAATGCATGACCTAATTAAAAACACTGTCATTATTAAAAGTACCAGTTCAAACTTATCTAAAGCATGTGTCAATAAGCAGAGGTCAGGTCATAAACTCTCCTCACCTCCTTCAGGGTAAATACCTCCTCCTGAGCACCTGCTACTCTCAGGATCTGCAGCAGGGGAGCTCTGGGGTGGACCTACAGAATCAAAAACTCACATTTAACAGTATAAAGCCTACTTTATCATATTTGATATATTAACCTTTTTATTATAAAATAAGCAAAACTTGTCTGCAAAACCTGTTGCACACAACCTACCACTCGACCCATGATCGATCATTTTGTTTTAAAAGGCCTGTTATAGTATAAATGTAAAAATGTCCTCTTTTGGCTATGAAATTTTGTCATGATCTTGAAATTTTATAAAGTAAATGCAAGAATAATTTGGTAGTAAATCATTTTTATTGACTAGTAAACTTATATATAATGATATGATTATCCATACATATTTATTATTTGAAAAATAATGTTAAAATGTAAATACCAAATATAAATGTAACATGCTTGTGAGGAATTCTCATCACTCAAACATTATATTGCATTATATACTTGCCCACAATTAAAAACACTTAAATGCCATCTTAAGTCATACTATTTGAAATACAATAGATAATTACATGCATTTTATATGCAGTAAAGTCAGAATCAGAATTTCACCTTACTATTTTTTCTGGGCCTCAGAATAAAACTAAGGTGTTTTTTTTAATGAGTAAGAGCTCCTATCTTACTACAGGCCTATCCGATTACATAAGACACAAAACACCTGCATCAACTATATCACGTTCAACATCCAGTTTTATTTCTTATAAAACAACAACAAAAGATTTGTATCGTTTACTTCAGGGTTTACAGGGGTAAATGAACCACAAAACCTGAAAAAAACAATGAGCGTTAATATATAACGTTAGTGTAAATGCTTATCTATTGCTCACCTGAGTCCCATCCCCTGGAAGAGTCCTGCATGAAGAGCTTGACCCGGTTAACTGAGATGATGATGCCGACAATGAGGTCATGATTGACTTAAGAACTGTGAGGAAACATTTATATTCAGAACAACGCCAACGTCTGTTTTTATACCAACAAAGGACTGCCTTTCAAAACCTAACGTAGTGAGCTGTCTACCTACACAGCATTTCTGGACATCATAAGTTAGATGTCGTTCAAATCGAGACTGATAGCTCAATAGAAATAAAAGTCATGCTTATAACATATATACGTTACAACGCACTCAATTGTTAACTATGATGTAAAAAAACAGATAAATAAATAAAATGTATTCTCCTGAGCGCCTCATATTTTAGCCGTCAGCTAACCACACAAAAACACCCGTTTTATACCATTTCACGCGCACAGGACATGTTGGAGACGAAAATGACTTTACTTACCATTATCCTATTTCCTGCAGTTGGATAATAAGGTAAACTGTGACAGTTGGCTGGATTAATGTAAATTCTTCCCGAGGTTGAAACAAGAATGCTAGGCTAACGAGCGCGAGCTATCAGCGTGCGACATTTTAGGAGCAAAACAGCCGTTCATGTCTAAACTAGATCTCGCGTGATCGTGATGGTAGTGCATTCACACTCACCGTGTTATCTGTGAACGATTACATGGTTTCCATTATTTAAAGAATCAGAATTTGCGTAAAGAAAGGGAGAAGTGTGTGTATTTTTTAACAGTTGCAGTCAGTTGAAGTTGACGTGGTGTGTGTCGTCATCGTGGTTGCCAGACCTTA
>JAUMHR010000060.1:11334161-11350949 GCA_032361145.1 Enteromius fasciolatus | reverse complement strand
GTCTACAACCCACACGAGTGGCTCAGGTAGTGCAGCTCATCCAGGATGGCACATCAATGCGAGCTGT
Organism: Enteromius fasciolatus; assembly: GCA_032361145.1. Classification (NCBI taxonomy): domain Eukaryota; kingdom Metazoa; phylum Chordata; class Actinopteri; order Cypriniformes; family Cyprinidae; genus Enteromius; species Enteromius fasciolatus. Next base: position 11,350,882 of record JAUMHR010000060.1, on the reverse strand, counting down.
GGCAAGAAGGCTTGCTGTGTCTGTCAGCGTCCAGAGCATGGAGGCGCTACCAGGAGACAGGCCAGTACATAAGGAGATGTGGAAGACCTATGCCTTTGTGCAAGGAGGAACAGGAGGAGCGCTGCCAGGGCCCTGCAAAATGACCTCCAACAGGCCACAAATGTACATGTGTCTGTTCAAACGATCAGAAACAGACTCCATGAGGGTGTTATTAGGGCCTGACGTCCACAGGTGGGAGTTGTGCTTGGCATTTGCTAGAGAACACCAAGATTGGGAAATTCGTCACTGGCGCTATGTGCTCTTCACAGATGAAAGCAGTAGGGGTGTAACAAAAAAAAAATCATGGTTCGGTTCGATACGACACAGTGGTGTCACGGTTTGGTATGTTTTCAATACAACAAAAATAAAATATAAAAAAGATAATTTCTTTGATTTTGTTTTCACATTTTTATTTATTAAAGCTAACATAAAAAGTATGATTTTTTTCCCCTTTTACTTTGAACAACAATGGAGCTATACTTCACATATCTTCTGGGGTTTCTTCTTAGCAGCAAATAGAACAAAACCTCCTTTATAACCCAATCCAAATGCTCCTTTAAAAAAATGAAGTGTTATATTGTAGTAGTTACAAACTAACACAAAAGAAAAGAACAATTTTGTTTTTAAATGGACCTCCATTTCAATCAATTTTTAAGTTTTTTTTTTCCAAGTTCAGAAAGATGAGTGTTCACATTTTCTTCAGACAGCTGTTGTGCTTCAGCTAAAGAAGGTCACGGTCTTTCTGTTCTTTGCTAGGAGGGCTCAATAACATTTAGCATTTTCTTAAAACCCTCATTAAAATTCGCAGCTATAAATGTACCGATTGATTGTTTTGCCCTGTTCGAATCTGTTGGAAATGCCTGCCTGAATGCCGCAGGGATAGTTTGTAATGTGCATGTTTCTAGTTTTCGTCTGTTTGGGGGTGGGAGGGGCAGTCAGCACGTTCCCTGTCCCGTCGTTTGTGCTGCCTTGTTGAGCGTAGCACTGAAAACATTATATTTTATCCACTTTATTCTCTCTTTTTATTTTCCAAATATAAACGTATTAGTCTGTATCATTCGGTTTGTAATGCATACCGAACCGACAGCGTCATACCGAACAGTATATACGAATATGCGTATCGTTACACCCCTAGAAAGCAGGTTCACACTGAGCACATGTGGCAGAGTCTTAAGATGCCGTGGAGAACGTTCTGCTGCCTGCAACATCCTCCAGCATTACCGGTTTGGCAGTGGGTCAGTAATGGTGTGGGGTGGCATTTCTTTGGAGGGCCGCACAGAGGTAGGCTGACTGCAATAAGGTACCGAGATGAGATCCTTAGAACCCTTGTGAGAACATATGCCGGTGTGGTTGGCCTCCTAATGCAAGACAATGCTATGTTCCTGCAAGACGAAGCTATGGACTGACCCGCCCGTTCTCCAGAGCTGAATCCAATTGAACACATCTGGGACATCATGTCTCGCTCCATCCACCAACACCACATTGCACCACAAACTGTCCAGGAGTTGGCCATAAATAAATTATACTTATCCTTTTTTTTTTTTTTTTTTTTACAATGCTTTATAGGATTTTCAAAAAAAATGTTTCTTTGAATTTAATAACATCATCCATTTCACTGTTCCTCACACAAACCTACTGCATGGCTATAGAAATCATCTCATGGACTACTTTCATAGTGCTTTTTAATTTCATGTTTTTGCTTTAACGCCCACCCCTACCAGTAGGAGTTCTGCTTTTGTGAAAGAGAAAGGTAAGACCAGTAAAGGGGTGAAATCAAGAGGGCACTGAGAAGAGAAACATATTAGGAGGTGGAGAGAAAACAGAAGATGCTGTCAAATAAGTGAAACACAAACATGCATGCACACATGTATAATAAAAAAGGCAATTCCGATTCCTGGTTGTAATGCTTCATAAAAGCATTTACTAACGAGTATGATGGGTATTAAAGTCAACAGACTTAATATGCAGACCAATAAAGAGGACTTCAGAGTATTTGAGAGGCATGCTGCTTTACATGCAGGAATGCTAACAGAACGGTTTGTCAGGTCATTTTGTGGTAGGCTTTTTTGACAGGCTATTGTGCGCGCATAAGAGGGATCCTTGCCTAGCGCTGTACATTCAAGATACCATTACCTTTGCCTGATAATGCCATTTAATATTTTTTTCCCCAAAATGCAAGTAGACAGAGAATTAAAATGCATAGCACGTGCATCCAGTCCTTCAAGACATATGCTCTGGGTCTCTCAGAGACTCTCTGTGCTGTGTGGTAAAACGTCAAAAACTATTCTTGCTCTCTTGCAATTTTTGTATGGCTTTAACCTTGAGAAAGACCGTAAAGATTAATGCGAGTTGGAGTAACTTGTTTCGTGAGGGTCTGGAGAATTTTCCCCTTGGTAACAAACAAGTCTGAAGAAACCCTCTGCCCTGCCAGCTCAGCCAATCAGCAGTGGCTTGGTCTGTTCGATCCCTGTTTATTTCTCAGGTTTACATTCTTGTATCATGCAGCTGTCGGTCATGTTTTCTCTCTTGATTTTCTCCTCCAAGCCGGAGTAAACCTTGCACATAAAACTAAGTTGCCTGTCAGATCATGTAAAAGTGCTTGGCTATGCTGTGATACCTGAAACTGAATCTCACTACGTCAACAGCATTTATTTTAATCGGTCTAACTATTTCTGCCTTAGTTTAAAATAGCAGAGACGCAAGAGGAAGGGATCAGAAGCAGCGAGTGTGCAAAATGAATGTCTGCTAAGTTACTAAATTCCATTAGCCTGTGAAAAATGCAGCAACAGCAGGCTGAAGTCATTTGTGAAGCATCTACTCAATTCTCATAAATTCCCACAGACCTTGTGGGAATTTCAGTGTGTTGAATCACTAATTTGTATGACCAAAAAAAACTGTAGACCTAAACTGATATTCCTATGGTACAAAACCATAATTGCTCACTTGTAAGGTGGCAATAATAATTGGTTATTATAGCTAGTATTAAAAGCTATACTACTACTTCTTAATGGCATATTTTTTATATGTACATATTTTGCCTACTGACATCCTAGGTACTGCATATCGATACTAAAAACAACTCTGAACAATTCACATTTCTGCAGAAAACCCAGTTAACATTTTAATGCACTGCTTGGCAGGATATAGCTGGAATGCATCTGTCCAATTTCCCATGGTTATTTTAAAAATGATTGAACCTAATCGAACCTGTAATTTCCTACCAGCTGTCTGTATATTTGGATTGCGCCCATCTATGGTGAAATGAACCTTCTGACCCGCTATCTGCCTTGAGAGTGTGCACACTCTTTCAGATGTGTAATGCAAAAAGCACTACTGATGCAACCTAAGAAAAGGAAAGCAGGACGAAAAAACTGACTCATAGTTCCTTCTAGAATATCAATGAATGGAGATTGAGAGAGTATAACGTGTCAGAGCAGAAGACACGAGGTGTGATGAGGGGGCTGAAAGCATGAGAGTGAGAGTGGGGCTGCAAACGAAGGAGAGAGAAAGACAAAGAGAAGAGTGTGAGTGAGCGTGTGAAAGCAGTTGTGAAAAGAGGCAGAGGCCTGGTGTTAAAACGAGAGAGACTGTTGGAGAAGAGAAAAAGGCGGCGAATTCCATAGGAAAGGGAGCTTCATTATGTCCTATGGGAAGCACTTGGAAGGGTGTAGGGCAATAATTTTTTCTTTTTTTTATTTTATAAAAAGTTATAAAGAACAGCATTTATTAAAAATATACATCTTACAGTATACATCTTTGCCATCACCACTTATAAATCTAACACATCCTAGCTGAAAAAAGTTTTAATTTCTTTCAGATAAAAAAAAAAAAAAAATAATTTACTGACCCCAAATTTTTGAATGGTAGTATATGTTGTTAGAAAGGAATCCTATTTAAAATAAAGGATCTTCTTTTTAATGTTTTATTCATTCAAGAATCCTAAAAAAATATCACAGGTTCCAAAAAAATAAAAGCAGCAGCACAACAGTTTCTAGCAGTGATAATATATCAGCATATTAAAACGATTTCTGAATGATCGTGTGACACTGAAGACTGGAGTAATGGTGCTGAAAATGCAGCTTTGTATCAGAGGAATAAATTAGAGTTTAATGTATATTAAAATATAAAATTGTTAATTTACATTGCAATAATATTTTACAATTATTTTACAAAAATACATATGTTCCTGTATTTTTGATTAAATAAATGCAGCCTTGATGAGCATAATAAACATCTTTAAAAAAATATATAAAATTGTACTGTTTCGAAACTTTTGACTGGTAGTGTATACTTTGCCTCAATATATTTAATATTGGACGATATATGGCCAATATACAATGTCCTATATCTGAATATCTGTAATTTGAGGGTGCAAAATCTAAATACTGAGGACATTTTTTATTTTTAAATTAAATTAATGCATATTACTAATCAAAAAATGTTATATTTATATCCTGAAACAAAATTGTCCTGGCACTGGTAACTCGCATGCAGACATCAACAAGGCTCTCTGCATTCAAATCACACACAATGCACAAGTTCAGGCATTGGAAGAAATGCAAAGTGAATGAGAAAGAGACAGAAATAATGAGTCTTAGTTGGAAGTTTGTGCTGACAAACTTCAAAAAAAAAAAAAAAAAAAAAATGAGGAAGAGAGATAGGAAAAGCAGTCTAAAAAAAGAGTGGTTATTGATTTACTACAGGATAACAGGCAGATCATGAAAGCATTCTGCACATTAGCATTCAGCATTGCCATCATGCAACAGCACTGCTAGTTTGCCGGTATGTTATCTGGCACTCACTGCCTGTAGTAGAAGAGGAAGCAGGGGCGGGCGGCCCAGCGGCCGCAGCAGAGTTGGCGGACAGGGAGGAAGAGGAAATCCCTACATGGGTGGGGCTAGAAACAGTTTTTGCGTCGTTGTGCTGGCTGACCACAGAGGGCTGGCGACGCAGGGCCCCAGGCACTGCTGTTTGGCCCGTCTGGAATGTATAAACCACGTCCATCTGCAAAGAACAGGGAGAAGACGAGGGGAAAAAAAAAAAAAAAACAGAGGAAGAAAAGGAAACAGAGAAAGACAGAGACCAAGGGGCCAAAAGGAGTGGTTAGAGCAGATACATTTGTTAATTGAAAGAGAAAAAGAGAACATCCCCTCATCCCACAAATATAAAGTTCTGTTAGTACTGTGTGAGTCTGGCAGGAGAAGGGCTGGCACAGGAAGATAAAAAGGAAAGTTTTATGTGCAGAACTATTTTTTTTCCAGGAGAAAGGAAATGCTGTGAAGATGACCGTGAAAAAGAAGGGAGCACAAAGAAAACTAGCTCTATGAAGTACTGATGAGTCTGAATTGTGCGTGTGCCAATTATTTCTTTCTTTGTGTACCACTAACCATGCATGACAGATATAAAATAGAAATCCATGAGGATTTTAAAAGTAGGGTGGTGGGACTTTGGGCGAGGGGGAGAGATAAGAAGCTAATTAGTAGAGTAGTGTTTTTGCGGTCAGTTCAACAGCCCGCGATCAGGAGTAAGAGTGAAGGGGTGGGAGGAGGGCAGGAGGAGGAGGATGAGAAGACTGTTCGGCCTTTTTTCCGGTTGGCCTTGGAGGGAAGTCTGGTAGAATTAGCAAAGATGGTGATCTGAAACCACAGGGGGTCTGGACGTATCCAGGGCACACTAAAACTCTCCCTCCCCTTCACACATTACTGCCCAATTAACTTGCTTTAGACAAAAGAAGATTATCCAATGAAAACGAAAGCACGCTATTTAAGAAATTATTGAATTGTTGAAATTCAGGCTAATATGGGAATACTATAGGAAAACACTAAATTAGAATAAGTATAAAAAAAATAAAAAAAAACTTGCCTAGTAAAAATATAGAAAGACAATATAAAGAAAATTAATATATAATAAAATTAATAATTTCTTTAATAATTTATTTTAAAGGGTTCAGCCCATTGCTAATTAACAGTTTTCTTGTGTTAAGCATAAAAGCTAATAAAAAAAAACTTATTTTAAAGAGTTTAGAAAAAAAATATTTGAAATAAAATTACATTAAATTATTTTTGCATTGTAAAAATAAAATGGTTTTGATCTAATTACTGATATTAATTACTAATTTGATTTAATTACTGCTTTCTGTGATCCCAGACTACTACATAACGTATTACTAAAAAGATGAATTAAAACAGATGTTTTGTCTGTTACCTTCAAAACTAATTTTGCAAGAACAAGTAGAAGTGATTAGATAAAAGGATAACCAGATCCTTTTCACTTCACGTTCTCTTCATATTTTATTTCTCTAACACATCAATATATTGATCTTTTACTCCAAAATATTGCTGTTACCCAAACGATGTGATGAAAGCTGTAACAAACAATGGAGTAAGAACAAGAACAAAAGAGAACAGGGTTTAAGATGATCCCACATGGCAACATGAATTCCCCATGACCTGTTGCATTGCTGAAAGGCAAATTACACGTTTCTTAACGATCCGAAATGAAAACAAAGCTTAAATGAATGGGTTTTTTTCAGAATTGAAAGAAAGCAAATCTACAGGGATAACTCAGTGCCTGTGGAATACACTGACAATGTTTGGTGGGTGGTTTTACCATAGTTTTTGCTATAGAACATTCTTAATAGGCACAGAACGCCCTCTCAGAAAGATCGCCCACCAACACACAGACACTCCTGGAGGATCCAGATAAATACATCTGTGAACCCTCTCACTGAATCCACTCATTGTTTGTGAGCTGCAACACTGTGTCATGTATGAAGGCAATGGTAAGTGAAAGGAGGTCCTCCTACACGGCCTCCATCAACAGAGCTTCAAAAAAAAAGTATGTTTCCAGTCATTTCCTTGCACATCTTCTGATGAAAGCAAGCAAATGTTGCTGTACAGTCCCCAGTTATCTCCAGGCAGATTGTGCATATAGTCAGAGAGACATGGGTTGCCCCACTGGCATTTCAAGAGTGTCATCTCCAGTGCACATACTGCTTTTCAACCTGGGAGACCTAAGCAGCTCACAAGTTTCTGCTTAGTTTTAAGGAAGATGTTTTTCCACAAATAAACCCATGGAGATGCTTGAAGGCCACTAGGGTGATGTCTACACAAAAACAGCCACCGGCTATCTGGAATGTTCACTAATAATGCATATTTCAGCAACGCATATGCTGTTCGGAGTTTACAAATTAACCAAACAAATTAAAAGCAAACGAATGAAATAAAAGGCATGACTATATCCCCTTTTTTAAATTCACGTCCAAAAATTATGGTAATAGATTGAATACATTACCCCCAAAAAGCATATTCATTTATTTAGCTAAATCATAATAAAAATACTGTTCCCGATAATAAAATTCAGGATGAATACAAAATTGCTCAACATTCTTCTTTAAAGTCTGGTACCATTTAATATGAAGTGGCAACTGCAACAAAGCAACTGTTAAACATACTGACAATGGATCAAAAATACCAATAAGAGCTTCTGCCAAAGAGCAAAGACATCTTCTCCAAATGTTGTGTATTTGTAGGTCAGTGCTGTTGTATTTAAGCCATTTCTACTCTATACTGGCACACCTGCTGGAAGAGACCGGAAGGAAAAGGAGCTTACCTGAGTCTGGATGCGGTTGAGTCCTCTGAACCATAGGATCTGTCCTCTGCGCAGCTCCATCTCAGCATGGTCAATTTCATCCGCACCTTCAGTTAGCACCTCCTCTGCGATGTCCTCTTTGGGGATGCCGTGGCCAGCCTCTTTCAGGAACTTGAGGCGGTGTGTGGGGACGGCAGAGATGAACTGGAGTATGAGAAGAGAGGTGGGGGAAATAGGGTTAAGCGATGGCAACTGTAGCTCATCAAATAGTCATTAGCAGCGGTTGAGATTATGGATGTCTTTCCGAGAACAGGATGCTGAGAACGTGGTGAATAAATGCAAAGATTTTAAGAATCATTATGGCGTTTGACCGCAAGTTCGTTGAATGTTAAAAACCAAAAGGTACCTTTAGTGATTATAAATTTTAGTGCAAACTACACCTAACATAAAGCTTGTTTGATGAACAGCCAGAATATTCCCTAATTCTGGCATTACACTGCTTTCCAAGACAATAGTTCGTGCAAAATTTGGAGTCATTTGTGGATATTCATATACAAGCAAGAATTAATGAAAGCAGTCCGCTTTCAATATTGATAATTAAGCTTTCTTAAAGACCAAATCTGCACATTAGAATGATTTCTGAAGGATAATTTGACCCTGAAGACTGGAGCAATGGCTTCTCAAACTTCAGTTTTGCCATCACAGGGATAAATTATATTTTAAAATGCATTAACATAGAAAATGCTTCGTGAATTCATGAATTCGTGCCAGAGGAATACTGCTCTGATCGGAAATAAATCATGCAGCTATACATATCAAAAGACATCCATTTAATTTCCCATTTAACCAACCATTGCTTACATGTAGATAGGTACTTTTTATTAGTAACTTTTGTAATTTTGTAATTTAACCTATTTTAAGTTACAGTTTCAAAGGGACTTCCTGACACAGATGGAAGCTCTAAAATAGTTTAGTTATTTCTGCACGAACCCCTCTCTAGGTGCCTCCGTTGATGCTGTTTGACATGAGACAGCACAGAGACAACTTAATGCGTATTGGATAGAATGCATGCTGCTTCTCCTCCATGTTTAAGTTCCCAGCATCCGGTTTGTGAAGCTGCACGTGTGTACACACACAAACAAATGCGCGCATGCTCACCAGCTGAGAAACCCAGTAGGAAACGGCTTATGTGTGATGCAACTGCCAGAAGGAGCAGACGCCTTGCAGCTCTTAAGGCTTTATCCGTACTTGATAACTTCCCCGGCCTTTTGATGACCTAGCATGATGCATCAGTCCTGAGTTTTAAATGTACCGTAAGCATGGATGCATGGAGGCAGAGGACAGACCTTGCGCTTCCGGGGTTGATGATAAAGCTCGCAGCTCTCAGTCCTTTTTCTGAGCTGAACTTTTGAGATGGCGGCAACTGCTCTCTGGAATTATGTCTGCCAGCCTCCCTCGTTCCCACCCACAGGTTTGAAATCGCACACAGCTTCACCTCCCCCTCCCATGCCCTCCCAGTGGGATTGAAGAGAGAACTAAAGATGTTCCACATCACCCACGCATGTGCATTCTGCCGTGATGTTTTCATAATTTCACCACTTCGAAGCTTGTGTCTCTCTCTTTCTCACTTTGTCATTTATAAATGCTCGTCGCTTTGAGGTACTGATTAATGATGAACAATGACATACTGTAAGAATTTGCCTTACCTGGCCCCAGAGCAGCTCACCAACTCCAATGAAGATACACCAGAGCCACTGATCGAGGGTGAGGGCTGTGCAAGAGAAAGGCTTCCCTCCAAACTGGACTATGATAATCTGTAACAAGGGGTACTGCATTAGTCCAGCTACTGCAAAGCAATAAGCCACGCGAGACTGAGTTACAGGTTTTTCAACGTGGTTAAGAGGTGTTTTTTTGGATTGCTTTAAAACAAACGTAGTTACAGTAAAATAAAAGTGTGTAGTTATAGTAAAAATAGCTGGACAAACAATGGCAACAGCAACCTGAAAATGATTAAAAATCCAAAACAAAAAAAAATCTTATTTAATGCACATGATGCATAAATTGCTCATTCCAGCCTTAAATTTTAGTTTTTTGTAAGTCAGTTAAATAAAAACAGATTGGTCTAATTTGTAAGAAAAAATAAATAAATAAAAGTAAAAAGGTGATTATTTGACGCGATTATTATAGTTCAAGGTTTATGCAACTAGGTCAAAATAGACCTAGGAACTGACGAACAATTTATACGTTACATCCTCATTTTGTAACTTTTTTGTGGAAATATTCTTATGGTAGCTAAACAGCATTTTAACACACTAATAAACAACTCAGAACACACATATGAACTTTTTCTTTTGAAAAAGGCAAAACTGCAAAAAAAAAAAAAGACTGCATTGAGAGATGACGCTGTAATATTATACAATATATATTTCTACATTGACTTTATTTAAATGTTATACCTGCAGAGCAAAGGTTCCCAGAACAACGCTGCAGAAAATGGGGTTCCTGTAAATCCCCTCAAACACGTTCCTCTCTCCGTGGATCTTGCGGGCGTTAATCTCATTGAAAAGCTGCATCATTACGAAGACATTGAAGATTATGGTGTAATGTTCAGATGGCGGGGAGTGCAGAGGAGCATTGCGGCCACTATCAATGTTGAAGAACTTCTCACCTTTGGGCACAGAACAATGGTTTCCATAAATAGGTGATGTGAAAGTTTAATATTTTAATTATTAAAAAAGTATTTTATGCCAGAAAAAACAATGATCTCAATAAATACATGCTACTGTTAATTTAAAAAAAAAAATTAAGTATTCAAACTAAAATAGGGGCTTTTGTATGGATGTTAATTAACCCAGGGGGCACTGTAAATTAGTGATTAACCTGTCTAATCAGTTGGCAGCAGTACAACAATGAGAACATTTACAGCAAACTCTTCTGCTGCATTTTACATGCTTTAGGTAGTCTGATGTGATCCATTTCACTGTAGGGAGCAAATACAAGGATTTACAGATAAGGGATACTGAGAAATATTCTCTGTGACATTTTGAGTTGAGGAAAAATCCAAAAAGTAAAGCAGTGAGCTTTTAGCTTAGGACAACATTTAGCTAGAAGCAAACTTTACATCTATATTCTTTATAAAAAAATTCTAAATAAAAAACGCAAATGCAAATTTTATCAAAATAATATGCATTTCAATTTAGCAAATAATTATTGTACAAAAGTTGTGTCAAGAGAAACTAACCCTCAGATCAATTGAGACGTTAGATGAGCGTTTCACAAGAGGTTTTTGAAGGTTTTCCCTAAAATATTTAATACTGACATTTTATGGTAAAACGTTCGGGTGCCTGAGGCAAATTCTAATGGTTTGAATACTGCAAATATAAATACTAGTTGCTGAGCAACCATGCATCCCATACTGAAATAAAATTAGCCACAGTCCGTTCCTGTATTTCAAAGTTCGATGAGTTTTAACTATAGTTCAAAGAGCCATAAGAATTAAATATTAATCATTATCTATTATAATTATCACTGAACCAAATTTGTTTGGACTTCCATGAAGCCATGCAGAAGCCTCCTACCAGCAAAGAGAAGAGTAAATGTGATGATAAGTTGGTAAACAGCATGACCCAAGATGTTCTTCATCATAGTCCTGGAAATGAGCGGCTTGTCTCGTCCGTAAGGTTTCCTCAGCAGGAGCGATTCTGTTGGGGGTTCCGTTGCAAGAGCCAAAGAAGCCAGTGTGTCCATGATCAGATTAACCCACAACATCTGAACAGCTTTAAGTGGAGAGTCCTGCAGACAAAATAAACAACGTGAGACTGCACAGAAAGGACATTACTACAGCATTGTCATATGTAATGTAGTTAGGCAGGGACACAAGTCGGGCCGGCCCCATATTAGCCAAAGCCTGGCACCAGCAGCAAACAGCCTGAAAATACACAATAAAATACTTGGCTTGTAGAGTTCTGTTATTATGGCAAATGAATTGTGTCCCACAACACCATGCATGACCACCAAATACTCTTGTGTTTATACTCTTGTAACCCAGCTATTTATTTTTGTCTTCTGTAGAGGTAATTTCTCAAAGACTACACATGCTACTTTTAAAGTCTCAATATTTTAAATACTTTTACTTTTCAGGCATCTAGCCTGAATTTGTAATTTGACAAATGATCTGATGTGCACTACATAGGAAAAAATAAGTGTATGAAATATTAAAATTGTCAAAATATGAAAAACATTACTGGGAAGGGATTCATATTTCTTATTTCAAAACACTAAACCATTATTATAGCATTATATAACAATTATATATCCAGGCATGAAAATGGGCCAGGGGTGAAAAAGGTGAGAAGGGTGTTCGAGGAGTGATGTGGCCTGATGGGGCCTGAAGGTGGGGGACTCCCACAGAATAAATATTACGGCCTCATTAGGGGACATGCTGTAACTTAACTTGTTTATTCTTACATCATGACTGACAGCCAAGGTTTTTTGTTTTTTTGGGGGGGGCAAAGAAATCAACATACTGCAATTTTCTTCCATTATCGAAAAACATACCATCAACTACAAATGCTATTTGCTATTCCAGACAGATCATGAAAGAAAGAGAAAAAAACAAACAAACAAAAAAATTCCCTTTGCCAATTTTACAGTTGCCAAATAAGTTGAATTAAATAATAAGACAAGCACAGGTTCTGAAAAATTACTTTATTGACATTTCTCTAAAGACATATGTACATCCCTTAAATAAAAGGACACCTCTTGCCCTTTTACTAAGACCTTGCACTCCAGTTGAAGCCATGACAAAATCCAGCTGCATTTCAACCCAGCATCCAGCTGTTTAACCAGAGACATTAAATGTAATTTACTCTCTTAAGGGTACGTTAACACGAAGCATCTAAAAACGATTGGAAAACGTGAGGAGCGTCACTTCCTCCAATTTCAAAGTGCTTGGGCGCTCGCTCTTCTGTAGCGTCTGCTGTTACTAGGCAACCATGAAGGCACTGTCAATTACAAAATCATTTCTGCTTTGGATTTTACACTGCACAGCTCTATTGAAAATAAAGTGACCGGCCCCTAAGCCTTTGGTGACACAAACACCACGAAATTAAATAGTGGCTCTCTCCCCGGATTGTCCCACAGGAAAAAAATGGCGCCCTGGATGTCAGTGGATGGCTCGCACGGTTTACGAATGCGGGGCGCTCAGCTTTCACAATTTGAAATCCACTTTATATTAAGTTTTAAATAATCAATAAATACCATCCAAGACTGACTTTTCCAAGACCCCCACCCCTCAAAAAAGAATTTCTCAGCGGATCTACACGATTCACGTGGGTCAACTGTTTGGGCTTCTAAACAGCGAACATTTTTATACCTGTATCAAATGATGTAAATGTACCTGTGTGATGCAGGCTCCAGTGAAAGCAACAATCACAGCCACCACATTGACAGTCAACTGAAACTGCAGAAACTTGGAGATACTGTCATAGACATTACGCCCCCACATCACAGCTTTGACAATACTGGTGAAGTTATCATCAGTAAGAATGATGTCAGATGCCTCCTTTGCAACATCTGTACCTGCAATACCCTGTAAGACAAAGAAAGTACATGCTTTTTTGAATGCCTTCATAAATATCAGAGCAGTCTGCCTCATGAATAATTGCAGATTCAGGTTCATTCTTGAGAATAGAATGGTTCTCGTTAAAATGAAAGTTGAAAGAAAGAGAAAAACTAACTTCAAAATCAAAAGAATTTTAATTAGGCCTTTTCTTGGGTTTTATATAAAGACATTTAAGCTGAATGAATTTTCAGAAAAACGAAGTGGTAGTTATGTGGGTGCAAACAGCACAGTAAATTGATGACCCAAATTAAACCATATCTTGATTGGACAGCTTCAGGGTTTCTATTTCTGAAGTACTTTACTATGCCTGCCCTCATCCCAACCTAACGTCCTTCAACTACTGCTTTTTACTCTCTTAGACAATATATATAAGTGTTTGAGTGAGAAATATGAATTAAACTCACAGCATATAAAACACATTTCTAAAAGCACAATAATTATATATTCGCTTAAGTGGTGGAGTCATCTGAGCAACAAGCAGGGGTCAACCACTTATCAGCAAGTACAGCATGTTTCGATGATGCCCTGGGGCATTCTGGCTTGGTGCAGAGCAAGAGATACTGGGCAAGGATTAGGATGCAACCTCTGTGGTTATTAAAGCTATTTATGTTACAGTATATCATTGCTTGCCAAAACCTCATCGAACGAGCCAGACACTCATCCAGCAACTGTCTCTCACAATAAAAAGCATGATTTACCATAGCAAATCCAACATCTGCTTTTTTAAGGGCAGGGCCGTCGTTAGTGCCATCTCCAGTCACAGCCACCACCTGTCTGGTTTCTCCAACTGTGCTATCAATGATGCCTAAAAGAAAACAGCACAGGAACTAAACAAAAGATAAGTGACATGGGGGTGATGACAATGAGAGAGACACCAGATCCCTTACAGTAAGGTTTCAAATACTTGGTTTAATAATTTTAGCCTAAATAGCGATGTTATCAGCGAAAGAGCAGACTAGGAGCTCAAACAAACCATTGGTAAAGATCTTACCTTTTACCAGAGTGTGTTTGTCTGTTGGTGAGGAACGAGCCAGAACACGCAATTTGGGCCAGACCTTGTCAAGACGCTCTTGTTCAACCTAAAGATAAAGGCAACAATGAAATAAGCACTTTCATGTTGACTTAGGCATGAGCAGTTAAAGCTTTGCAGTTCTTTACCTCTCCTTTGTCATTGCGAATATGTTGGTTAAAGTCTTTGCCCTCCAGGCAGAGAAAGTCCTCTCCCGGTTGTAGAATTCCACATTTGGTGGCAATGGCACGGGCAGTGTTGATGTTGTCTCCGGTGACCATACGGACAGTGATGCCTGCTCGCTGACATTTCGAGATAGCCTCAGGAACCTGAAGAATAGAAGGACCATTATTTGGCTTGATACAAAGCATGTTGTGCAGCCTAACAACCACTGCCATATATATATCTCCATTCTGATGTGGAACCTGGAGATAAATAGATTGGATAAATGGGAAAAAAAAATTAATTGAAAAACGGATCAATGCAAAATAGTCTGAATGGATGTTAGGAAATCCATACCAGAGGATTTAGCAATTACTTATTAGGAAGTTGTTTAATAACGGCAAAATCTATGATAAATAAACAACTAATAATGATATTTTCCCTCTTTTAGTCAGGTAATTAAAAAAAACAAAAACCTCCGAACTCAAATAATGCTTTTTTTGTGCATTAAAATCACTAAAATGTAGTGCTGTCAAACGATAATCAAGATTACACATGCATGTATATATTTAATGAAAATATGTTATGTTTGTATATGAAATATATTAAGATATATAATATCAAATACAAGAAAATAAATATATAAATGCATTTACATGTAAATACTTAAATATATACTGTACTTATGTGTTTTAATATAAACATGATAAATAAACAGCATAAACATTATGTAAATAAAAACTTATTTCGGATGCACAGCACTACTAAAATTATTACATTAATGCTTTCTGAAAGACTAACATGGTCTGATTCATGAACAATTGATATTGAGCAGATTCTTCTACCAACTCATTTAAAAGACTCATTAGGAGCAGTTGTTTATTAAATTAATATCTCAGTCGTTATAAAAAACATCTGACAACTACACTAACAAGCAAGACACATGTCTTCCTCAATGTTATTGCTGGCCCCAGAACAGTGAGAGATGAGGACATTGCAATCACTCTTGGTGTGGCATGGCATCCCATCAGCTTGTGGTGTGTTTTAAGCGGTAAGGGGTACAGAGACGACTTAACACATGAAGGGGCTGGATCCAGAGGTTGTGTGTGTGTGTATGCTGGAGTCCTATGTAATTATCCTCACTCAGTCTTGCGATGAATCACACCATACCCGTAATTAGAACCAATAAGCTCATTTATTTATAGATAATTAAAAACCTCCCAGTGTTTCCATGGACAGAGATGCTGCACAAGTGATGCATGTGAAGAACATGTTGTATGATTCAAAGTAACTATGGTGTGCATTAAAAAGTCGACTCGTCTTGCAACAGAATCTACAGATGTGGCTCAGATCATTACTCCACAAGGTATTTTCACTTGGACAAAAAGATTTAAGCCCATCCCATTATCCCCACATGGCTCCATGACTTAATTTCAAAGCTGCAAATGGGCTATTGCCACCATCATGCATAAGCATAATACTGCTCTCATCATTACCTCAAACCATAAGACACGGGCTTTTTAAAATCAGCCCAATATGAGCTTACGGTTAAAGAAGTCAGACAGACTCTTGTATTTAACTGGAAAAAACACATTTACTAATAAAATTTCCTTGACCTAAAATTTACCAGCTATTTTTTGTTCCCCTCGATGTGCTCAAAATGATATTCAGTGCATCAAAGTGAATCAGACACTTAAGATTTGATCGGAACATTGAAACATGAAGAGTCGAATTCCACAAAGAGGCCTCAAGACAACAGGAAGTCATAAATCGACCTGTTGCCTACCTACTGCAAACAGATCCAACAGACATGGTCACAGGACAGCTTGCCACATTAACACAAATGAACACCAGGAGAATCCCAACTCAGGAAGGAGATTTTTAATATTGTGCAAATAACCAAGATAATGGTCAAAGACACAGGCCATCATTATTATTATTATGTGGGTAAAATAATTAAAGATTTTGTTGGATAGATCTCCATCCCCCAACTCAGGACCAGACTGAAATTCCTCATGAGACCTTAAACCGCTGGTCTTCACAAAAACTGCCTTTACATTCACAGAACTGCTTTTCGGTTCAAATTCCCAATAGAATCTTGATTCTGATTCTGATTTTATTCTTTGTTTGAGCTAATTTGCTACAGATGCTTAACATAAAAATAACCATATAGCTGTGGACTTATAAAGGATGATTTCCAATAACACTGCAAATGGGAACCAGGATAAAATGGATCGTATTACTCAAAAAAGCCTGCAGGAATCATTTTAACCTAAATATCAAATTATATATGCCACC
>JAUMHR010000060.1:11322705-11334061 GCA_032361145.1 Enteromius fasciolatus | reverse complement strand
CTAAACCGGACTTAAATCACTGATATGCATAACTGCATATTATATGTAACCCACACCTTGAACTATCATGTGTTAATCATTGACGAACTCAATGCGAGTTAATCTTTTGATTGATGATTGTTCAAGTCGATGCAAAAGCACCTATTGCTGTAAAATTGGGATTTCACGTTTTCATTCTCTTAAACTCGCTCTTTCCTCATCTTCTCTCTTCCCGCAACTGTGTGAATGCATGATTGTATTAGTTTAGTTCATGTGTCTTAGGTTTATCCAATAAAGCCATATTTATAATTGAAAATAGAAGTATCTTGTGTTTTGTGCTTACAAGTTATTAATGTTTTAAACTGCCAATTTTGCCACTGTGCTTATTAATAGTGTTTACACTATAATCTAGGTTTTAATGTCCAGCACAAAGTTGATGTTATATGGCTCATTCAGTAAATCACAGACTCCGTGATCAGCCATAAATAAAAACAGCGATTCGGTTCAAATTCCCAATAGAATCTTGATTCTGATTTTATTCTTTGTTTGAGCTAATTTGCTTCAGATGCTTAACATAAAAATAACCCTATAGCTGTGGACTTATAAAGGATGATTTCCAATAACACTGCAAATGGGAACAAGGATAAAATGGATCGTATTACTCAAAAAAGCCTGCAGGAATCATTTTAACCTAAATATCAAATTATATATGCCACCTAACTGGAGAGAAGCTGACGTCAATTCTGCACTGATACAATATCAAAAAATCAAAAACAGCACAATTACCTGTCATGTACTTATTTTACCACCTTTAGTGGATTTAGGTCAGTTGTCCCCCCACCAATAAGGCTATTCCTGTCCACACTTTCACATAGTGCTTGACAATCTGCAAATAATCCATCATCATCACATGATAATCACGGTCAATACAATTTCATTACATGAGTAGTGGCGGGCTGCCCCAGTCGCGACTAATGCTTGTCATGTCTCATTATGAACGGAGGCCTGAAGTGTAGAAATCTCTGTCCATGTGAAGTATGTAATTTTGGCACTATAGACAAACGTAATACTATTAGCAAAGAGCAAACTGGACAATTTGGCTCACCTCAGGACGAACAGGGTCTTCAATTCCCACAACACAGATGCAGGTCAGGTCATTTAGGATGTCAGCCTCACTGTCCCAGTCTGGCTCTGTTGTGAAGTCCCTCATGGCTACGCAAATGGTCCTTAACCCGTCACAGGCCATTGGCTCGATCACTTTCCGCACCATCTCATCCTGATCTTTGGCCTTGAAGACACGTGGCTGGCCTGAAGAATCAAGGATATGGGAACACCTGACAGAAAAGATAAATGTTTAATTACCACTCAAAACTACATTTGTCTTTAAAGGAAGAATATGCAACAAATGGGAAAACAGGAAAAAGGGATCATATCATTTTTTTCAAATAAGCCCGAAGGACTTGATTAACTTGATCAGGTTGGAGTTGGAGCTAAACTCTGCAGGGCTGTGGCCCTCCAGGAATTAAGTTTGTCACCCCTGTCTTATTCCCTTCACCTCTATTAATCTTTTTCTTTGATGTTGTGTGCCTCAGGTTTGTGACATTAGAAAATCAAGAAGTTCAGAACTTCAGACAGCAAGTTATGTTTTCCCACTGTATCAAACTCCATTGTCTCTACACAAAGATTATATTTCTTATGATATGACCCCTTTAAGAGCTTTAGAATTCATCTGGCATACTTGCGCAGGACAATCTCAGAGGCACCCTTGCTGTACATTCGGAAGCCGGGACCACTGGCGTTCTTTAGTACGGTACTCATACTCTTTCTGGAGGAGTTGAACGTGTAAACCTTATAAAATTTTTCCTCAGGAACTTCATCTCTAATAGGCTGATAGTCTCTCTTCAGGTCCAATACCAGACCAAGAAGGGCACACTCCGTCTTATTACCCACATGCCTTGGCAGACCTCCCTCCTTCTCTGACGGCTGTGGGAAAAAAATGATCATAATTAACAGGCAAGAAAAGTTAAATTATACATTAGATATTGTCACAACCAAACATTTGGTTTTATCAAATTAATTGCATTTAATCACATTGAAATTTTCTAAAACAATATACCCAAATATTGTGGCAGAAGAGTAAGGCACTGAATAGACATAAAAATGGCTGCAGAAGTCCATATATTGTACGTTTTTCTCTGCCTAACGACAATCAGTTTCGGTAACAGTTTGAGTTTTCAATCTATTTGATGATGCTGAAATAGTAGTTCTATAGAATACATTTTTAAAATTAAAATAAATGTATAATTATAAATTTAACTGATGTAAAGTTTTAGTAATGTCATATGCTCATATGCACATGTGTCATTTGTATTTATTTATTTATTTTTTCTGTCAACAGTTAATTTATTATTTAAGTTTTGGGATAATTAATTTAATATAGGCTACTTAATTTATTATTAGCGTTTCGGCAAAGTTAGTTGTCAGGGCAACATTTCAATTTTTTTTTAGTGTTTTATTGAATATACTAACGTTTTATTATTTCAGCTTGAGTTAAAACAATTGTTTTTAATATAGAAGTCAACATCTGAAGTGGATCAAAGCCATGCCTGTTCTTGTCTTAGAACAACTTTTTTTTTTTTCCATGTCGACTACTGTAGTTTTAGTTAACAGTAATAACCCTGGTTCAGAATTGTTGCTCTATGTACCCATGCATACTAAAGTCTATGGGCATTGTGTTTTTCTGCATCGTGTGCAATGTGCACCACGTATGACACAAAACACTTAGTACAACTTGCTTCACAATCCATTCTGCTATGCTCCGTCTAGTGATCTTAAACCAAGAAAATGCCTTGTGCTGATGACTCCTTAGTCATTTTGAGCTGTCTGCTCTTGGTAAGTGTGTTTTAGCTGGGGCTGACTGTGGACTTCTAATCTGACAACCCTATAATTAATAAATAAACAAAACAAAACAGATAATTTGTATCTGTATCTCATTAGCGTTTGGCTAATTCTTACCAGGATCTTGGTGGTGTAGGCCGAGTTTATGGAGATGCTGTTCACCAGTAGCTCTAGTGTCTCTGAATTAACGGCATCTGGTTCAGGAATGCTTTTATAGTGCGTGTCACCTATATAAGCCTGCACCACCGTCATGCGATTCATAGTCAGCGTTCCAGTTTTGTCAGAGCAGATGGCAGTGGCATTACCCATGGTCTCACAAGCATCCAGGTGCCTCACCAGGTTGTTGTCTTTCATCATTTTCTGTCGAGGTAAAAACAGGAATTATTGTGGTGATACTTACAGAAAAGAGTGTGCTTAAGCCCTCAAACATAAATTAGCACAAATAAAAAGAACATTTACTGACTTATATCCACCTGAACACCCTAAAGACACCAAGAACTTAAAGGTTTGTGTTGGCAAACAAACCCAGAGGCTCTTACCTTGACGGAATAGGCCAGTGAGATAGTGACAGCCAGAGGCAGCCCCTCAGGCACGGCTACCACCAGCACGGTCACACCGATAATGAAAAACTTCACAAAGTATTGAATGTAGATTGGAGTGCACTCTGCCTTCCACTCTTGGCCCTGGACACCAAATGTATCAACGACAAAGTACAGGATGAGGATGATGACGGTCACCGCAGACATGATGAGACCTGCCGGAGGAAAGGCGGATTCAAAACCAATATGGCACAGAAGAAGTCAAAGCCTCATAACTAGAGTTCATAACAGCAATAGCTGTGGCCTGATGTGCTCCATCTGAATGTTATTTGATTGGGTAACTGTAGGAAGTAGGATAACTAGGTGGAACACAGCCCAAAGGGACAAGCCTGTTGGGTGACACCGTTTCTTTAAGCAGTCTTGGGAACCAAAAGAACTAATTTACGGAAATGACATCTGAAGAAACTCATGCGTTTTGAACGCATGGCTAATTAGTGGAAATATTTTGCTTTAAAGCTGCACTTTGTTTGCAATGCCAAATATGGCACACATCTGATGTAGCTATAGATCATTTAAAAACATGCTTCTCTTAAGTTCTCTTAATTCACCGGCTTATAACATACCTTTAAAACTAAATGCACAAAAAGTGAATATGATATACACAAATTTTTACATTTCAATATATTAGCACCCTAAAAAGTAGTTTCTAAAATGTGAATCGATCAATGTTTTAGAAAGAACAAATTCACAGGAAAAAGAGACTCAAACATACAAACTGTTGGGAATGTGATATTTAACCATTCAGGTATTATCAAGATGATATGTGGTATATGAGTTCATCGGGCACCCTTGATACTTAGTTGTGTGGCTTCTAACCTGCTTTTCCAATCTGAACAGCTAGCCTGGTCAGCTTGCCCTGCAGGACCGACTTTTCTTTCTTGGTGACGTTGACCTTCTTTTTCTCCTTTTCTTCTTTCTCCTCCTTCTCCTCTGACTCCACACCTTCCTCGCTCTTCAGTGGTTGGATCTCCAGAGCAATGCCATCCTGGGTCTTAGCTGTGGAGGTTGATTTTTAAGGAGTGGTTATGGGAACAAGGGAGGAACATGACAAAACAAAGAATGGCTCCTCTGGTAGTCGCATCTGATGACGTTCATTTCAGTTTAAAGCAACTTGCTGGACTTATTATTGAACTACAATTAACTGCACCAAACTAGAATAGGCAAAAGGGAACTATACATTTATCAAATAAAGACATTATCAAGGCAAACCAGCTGCTAGTTAAAAAACAAAACAAAAAAAACATTGGGAACTTTGATAACTTTAATTCAATTATGCTACATACAGGGATAAAATGACATATTATATTACCCAATTTCCCACTGAAATAGAAACTTAATGCAGTCGAAGATCCAATTCAGCCACTTTGCTGTGGATAGACATTGATCCCTCACCCCCAATTCCCATTAAGTCTCCATTTTAAAAGATACAAAGAGGCCAAGTCGTTTTCATTTTGCAGTTAGACTATGCATCATCTGCAACAGGCTGAATCTCTGTAGGACTTTGAGAAACAGTCCAAGAGCCTACCTGACCATCAGTCACAACAAACAACTGACCAGAACTGACAGAGCTGACCAGAACGACCACACATGAATCGGGGATTGATGGACGGACTGACTGTCTGACTGACAACACGAACAGAGGCACGCACGACAAACAAGAGAGTGATTTACAAATCAACTTAAAAACAGAAAAACGGTCCAAACAGCCAGAAATACAACCACCACGAGAAAAACAAGGACCAAGAGGAAGACGAAAAAGATCAGAGAGATTCTGGTTTATTTTTCCGCTCCCAAAAGAAAGAGTGCGGTACCAGAGAAAGAGGTTTAAGGAGAAAGAAAAGGTCAAATTTTGACCCGAAAGAAGAGTGTACGAGACAGCATGAAGTCCTGAGCCACACCCTAGAAAGAAGCAACAGTGAGAAAAACAAAGAGCTAAAGTAAAGAAACGGACAAAAACAACAATCCACAGCCGGTCCATTCTGAAAGGGTGCAACTCCCACATAAGCTACGCCCCTAAGCATTACATTCACATCATAAACCATCTATGACGCTAGGAACACATTGTACTGGGCAATGTGCATCTGTACAAAAGCTCACGGATGCATATAAACAATAAAAAGTCAATGTGAGACCCTGTTCGTAACGCACTGTTCTTACTTGGCATTCCGAGTGCAAAAAGTACAATAATTTTCTTTAAAAAAAAAAAGGGTTGGATGTAATTTTATCCTTCCAGAACTGATTAGAGTGTGAAAATCGGGTGTTTCAAACAAGACGATACCATAGAGCAAGACCTGAAAACCAGGGGAAGACACTGCATTCACATACTCTGTGTTAAACCAATACCAGCTTGTGTGCTTAAGACCAAGGGCAAAAGGAAGGAGATCTGTGCAGACAAAATGAGCAGTTCTGTCTGGAACAGATGCTCAGTCCCCAAGCGCTACAGGGGGTGGGGCTGGGGAGGGGTCGTTGGGGTCAGCCAGGGCAGAGTGGGCACACTCTGAAACACAGTACAAATGTTCATAGATGACCCGCACCAAGCACGCAGAGATAGAGAAAGAGGCATCTAAAAATAACTGATACATGCCATCATAAGGGTTGCCAATGTAAACATGTTCATATGTGCCATTAAACAATACTTTTATGCAGAGTTTATTAAATGCAGTCATTTAAACAAAAAGGGCATTTGAAATTTTTATAGATGAAATTAAATATTGAAGCATGTCTGAAATATTATTTATGAGAAGAAAGCCCTGCAGATAATTGGAATAACTTTGACTAGTGCGTCTAGATTTAAAAAAGGTTGCATCTCTCACTATGGCAAATTAAAAAACAAATAAATAAATAAATAAATGAGAAAGAAGTGAACACTGACTGCACTACACTGATACAAGTATTTTATTTTAATATATATTTAATAAAAAAAAAAAAAGTATTTTATATTTATTATGTTATTTAAATCAACGGACAAACTCTTTATGAAGAGTAGCTGCATAATTGCAAAGTCTTCTGGCTGCTTAGTGCCGTTTCCAGCAGGTGAGAGTTGCACCCTTTGATAGGTAAAGCGAGGCGAGAAGCTCCCCCGGGCTCAGCAGGAAGGGGTAAGCAACAGCGTGAAAGAGAGAGAGAAAGTGAGCAAGTGAGTGAGTGGGACTGACACGAGACTCCGAGACTTGCTGCTGAATGGGGAGGGGGAAGGGGGGGAGAAGGGAGAGGGAGTGGGAAAGGTTACCTTTGTTGCGATTTTCAGGGGGTCCTTGTTTTTTACCTGTTTAAAACGAGAGAGAGAGGGCGGAGGGCTGATATAACATGGCTCAAAGTAAATAAATCAAAGACAGAAGAAGAAAAGAAAGAAACACAACAACAAAAGAATAAAAACTAGATAAGTAACACTAGATTACATGAGTATATGTGGGATTGGATGTGTCATCTATAGAAAAAGACAAGGACTGGAGGGGCTTTATGCAGGGTACACTGACGGCTTGGTCATTGTTTTTGACTGTGGCATACAGCTGATGAAACCATTAGGATTTTGCGGTTTCATAAAATGTCCAATTTTAATTCACTTGCATCATGAACTATGATAATGCCAACAGGATTTGGCTAATATCAAAAAGCAGTTCTCTCAATTTCCATCGGCAAGCACATAAGACAGAAAGATATTTTTGAACATGAGGGGAAAGGGGAAAATTATCTAAGATGCTGTCTTGTATTGTCATTATAACAAAAATAAAGAAATCGAAATATTCACGTTTTAGAACTGCTCTTTTAGTGAGAGAGGAAACCATTTAGAGTAGTCTATCCGCTCAATTATTTGGCGACCCAACAAACAGAAACGTGAAAATGACACTGTGAGCAGACAATAGATGTTTTTTTTTTTTTTTTGGACATATCCTGGATGACCAGGAGAGCCAGTGCGTGCAGTAGGGACATACTGAAGGCTCAATCAGAGGCAGAATAATATGACAGTATGTTCAGTTATCACGATAATTTTGGTGTTATGCATTTAACAATTTTTAAATACATTTAGCCGATTAGTAAGCTCAAATGTAGCTTAATCTAACAGAAACAAATTGAGAAAAACTATCAAATGAAAAGCTAAGATAAAAGTTGGTACCACGGAAAGTGACTCAAGGGACACTGTACGTCTCCACTGACACACTGTTATTATTCCCCAAATAAAAGTCGAATTTAAACCTTGGCAGAGGATTTTAGAGCAGCGGGCGCTTTGGGGGAGGAAGACAATTCAGCAAATCATGTGAACAGCTCTTACCTTTGGCAGGCTGATGGTAGGTAACCTCCCAACTAGAGAGGCAGACTGTTTACTCACTCAAAGAGAGAGGGAGTTATCCAAATAAGAAAGAAAGTATATTCGTTTCTCACCTTTCTTCACCTTCTTTTCCTCATCCTCACCGCCGGCACCCAAGAGGGTGAAAATGATTCCAGTTTGAGAGTTCAGGCCCACGGCAGAGACCACCATTCGGCCAGATCCCTCCATTACATGAGTTCCTGAGAGAAAGCAGAAGGAATAGTCATGATGATACCATTTAACAGTCCCGTCATCATTATATGAGTGGAATTAAATTTTTCTTGATAGCGATTTCAATATCATAGCAATAACTAGCTAAATAAATAAATATAGTTAGGTATTAAATATTAGATCATCAGTCATCGTTTCCAAGTCTAAATGCTCTTCTGAATCCCAAAAGCAAATAGTGCTATTACAAACTTTTTGCTGTAGCTATTGAACTACTGAATAAAACTATCTCCATAACAAAAAAACTCAGCTGGCAGAGAGTGATTCATCTTTTCTAACTTATTACAATATTGGTGTTACTATGAGCCCAGAGACTGTATCGTAAAACATGAGTTTTAAAGTTTAAAGGTGTACTTTAACGGAATACTGCTCAACAATCAATGGATTTTGAGAGAGTATTCCCATTTAAGATGGGAGTAGAGTCTTGGGCCCAGGAATAGCAGTCACACCCTTCACAAGCTGCTTGTGTGCTTGAGCAAGGCACTTAACACCAAGGCTGCTCTAGGGGGATTGTTTCTGTAGTGAACTGTAAGTTGCTTTGGATGAAAGCATGTGCTAAATGACTGCTTACGTTCTAAATGACAATACTTCAAACAAAAGCAAAGCAGCTGAGTGACTTCAAAAACAAAAAAAAGGGCCTTCATGTCTATTCCACTGAAGTGGGGTCCAAAATTATTTGGTATAATTTCGAAAGATATTAGTAGAATAACAATTTGACAGGAGAACAAAACATGTTTGATAATGTGTTTTAATACATGTTTTAATTTTTTATTGATATGTTTTTTTTTTTTCACATTTATTCTGCGGTTTTGCGCCCTACAACAGAAGCTAACAATGAGATGTTGCCGGGGGAAAAAGCCGATCTTTCTCACCAGAAAGGAGCATGGGGTCCTTCTCCAGAGATTTGCGGACCTGATCGGACTCCCCAGTCAGTGAGCTTTCATCAATCTTCAGGTCATTACCCTGGATCAAGATACCATCAGCTGGGAGAAGGTCACCTGATGAAAAAGAACACGGGGTGGTGAATGACTGTGGGATGACTTGGAGACAGAGGAAGAGAAAGACACATTCAGAAATTCAGCAAGAGGAGAGGAGCAGAGGCTGATTTGGCGACCATGACGACAGATCTCTCCTGTGGCTCTTGGACACCCCACGCGTCGCCCACGTTGCAGGCACCATAAGCAGCAGCGCAGTGACTCACGCAAGCCGGTAAGAATGAGTCATGAGCCATGCTTTGTGTCTCAGAGAAGACTGGCAGTCACATATGATCCGTCAAAACCGCTGGTGAATTCAATGAGGAACTCGCCTCTTAGGTTTAATAAAAAGGCAAAGGGTTCTGGGGGGGGGGGGAACTAAATGCCACAGCACTCATAAAACACAAATATGGCAGAGATCGTTGGTTACAGTGATGCGTCACATCTAGTTCCATCACACTGTGGAGAGAAATCAACAGGTCTACACCGTGTTTCTTCTGTTCTCAGACGTGAACTCTCACCGTATTTGATTTGAGCAATGTCTCCCACAACAATTTCAGCCACTGGGATCTGGATGACTTGACCCTTGCGGATGACTGTGAACTTCTGTTCCTGCTCGATGCGGCTCTGCAGCCCACGGAACTGCTTTTCTTTACTCCAATCGTTGAAGGCGGTCACCAGCACCACGATAATGACAGAGAACAAGATGGCAGCACCTTCGATCCAGCCTGCCTGGGCTTCGCCCTCATCCTCAACACCCCCGGATGCTTGGCCGCAGTCTGGAATTACATAAAAATGGCAAGAGAAAAATCAATCACTAACAGCCTCCTGTGCAAAAAAAAAAAAAAGGGTCTAAACTAAATGTAACCTTCAAACAGGTTCATACAACCTTTAGAGACCATTAAGGATCCAAGCAATAACAGCAGCAGCTCCACGCTCATGTATTTATCAGTCTCCACTTTGGAAAGTTTCCTCTTGCCAGAAACATGTTTTATCGCAGATTTACACTTCATTGACCTAATTTCCTCCCGGAGAACTTGTTGACTGTCTAAGGTCATCCTTGTGGTTTGAGCCATATGGGTAATAGGAAAAGCCTCCATTTGCAGCCAAATTCAAGTTCTCCGGCATTCAAAGCGGTGCTTTTGAACAAAAGTCCCAAATGAGGCCGTTATTAAAACATAACACGCCAACATGTTGAGTCACTAATAAAGTCTAAAAGAAAAACACTAGACTGCTTTCTGGACAGTACAAAAAGATAGAAGCTTTCCTTAGATAATTACAGTTTATGATTGAAAGTTTAATTTTTTCTTTCTTTCTGAGTGACACTCAGGACATTAATAATGTTATTCTGATGCTGTTTTTGTCAACTTTCTATTAAATCAAATAATCCTGAAAAACAAATCAGAGTTATTATAAATTATTATTATTAAAGGGGTCATATGATGCGATTTCAAGTCTTCCTTTCACTTTGGAGTGTTACAAGCTGTTAGTGCATAGATAAGATCCCTGAAGCTGCAAATATTAAAGTTTCAAAACCGAAGAGATATTCTTTATAAAAAGTTATGACTTGCAACACAGCCTAAAACCAGCCCCGGCTTATTGGAAATGCGTGCCTCTACACACAATTCTGCAACCCTGTGATTATGTACCATACTACACTTTCGGCGCAGTTTCAAAGTGAAATGTCCAGAGAGTGAAGCTTAAACACACGATTAATACATAACCGTGACACATTTGTATTAGGCTGGTACAGATACGTATTGCAGTGTTTTTGTAATGTTGCTTGAGGTATGTTATGTGGCCGTTTCCCATCCCGATAGTGTTAACTAATGCAAACGTAATTTAAAAACATGTTCGCTGATGCAGCCATGCTATTTTAGCTTCCTTTTGTCGAACCGTTTTACACAGAATTCAAAACGGTGTTCATCACCACCTAAGTGTAACGCCGTATCACGTGAGCTACCACGTAAACTTACTGAATTAGAAAACGCATACATACGAAAATGTATGCGACGACAACATTCAAAAGTTTTAGTTTTCAAATTGTGAAGGATGTTAATGTTTTTGAAGTCATAACATTCTGTGTGAAACTAATAACTACTTTTCTAAATTAAAATAAATTAGCCTTTATTAATTAAAAATGTAACAGTAAATCATACTTACGTGTAAAATGTTTAGACATGCCCACACTTTTCTACATCACAGAGTAGCCTATGCTGGCTGACAGTCTGGCGCTAGTAGGTTATGTTTTTGTATTAAAATAACCTGCTACTTACTATTAGGGATTGTATCACAGTTTTAGGGTCACGGTTTTTGGTTCTGTACGGTTCTTGTTATTTTTTCTTTTAATCTTTAACACTCCAGAAATGTAC
>JAUMHR010000060.1:11301304-11322605 GCA_032361145.1 Enteromius fasciolatus | reverse complement strand
GCCGCATTTTTCTGTCCGAGCCCAGCCCGCGTCCGACAGAGCTGTAACCGAATTTTTTTCTCATACTAATGACACATACATCCTTTCTAAATATCTGTCCGAATCCGGCCCGGCCCGTCAGGAACCCGTCCTCTATTAGGCAAAATGAAATGTTCCCACACACCAGAGTTATACGACGCTGACGCATCCTCCAGCCTTCCTTTTCTCTCCCACTTGCCATTTCTACACGTACAGTATTGTGACCGGCAGCACTCACTCCACACCGTAGACACCTCAATTCTTTCGCGCGAAAGGGAAACACTGATGTCACATACGAGGCACGAGGCTACATTGTGCATGTCCTGAACCATTGAACCGTGCAACGTGTGCATGCTCTGAACCGAGACAAGCGAACCGAACTATTCAAATGCAAAGTTTGAGCAGTTAAGGGTAGTGCTTCCTGTTTGTCGCTTCTTATGCATGCAGACATATTATGTTATGAGGCCCAATGCAACACGACACAAAAAAAAACCAAGTCATTATAAACAGTAATTATGTCTCCACTGGATGTAACAAATGCCTCGTTTGAAATGTGTTTTATTGTTTTGGTGTGATAGCACTGGGACACGGCATCACGTTATGGTAAGGGGTGTAACATTTCTGCCACATGCTTGCGGTATTCAGCCAATCACAGTGCACTGGATAGCTGGCCAATCACAGTACACCTCACAAGACTGGAGCGAATTCAGCAAAAAAAATCAGCTTTGATGTCACAGGAATACATTTCATTTTGAAACAAAATAGTTAAAATAATTTTAATTGGTAAAAAAAAAATAATAATAATAAAAAAATATGTATATCACAATATTTAACTTTTTTATTAAATAAACGCATTGGAAAGCATAAGACACCGTTTTCAAAACCATTAAAAAAATCCTCACTTCAGACTTCAGAATTTTTTTTAAGGCCACTACTTACTGTCGTTGCCTTCCCCCTGAGGGTGGTAGAAGGACAGGCCGAGAGAAATAATGGCTGCCACCTCCAGAATAATGAGGGTGACATCCTGCAGGGCCTCCCATACCAACTGAAGAAAGGTCTTGGGCTTCTTGGGGGGGATGAAGTTTTTACCAAACGACGTATGACGCTTTTCCAAATCAGCAGGGTTACCAGAGAGTCCTGCAAAATATACAAACAGTTATTAGGTATAGTTTTTACTCTGAAATTTGATTTGATTATACCCGTTACTGTAACTCAACACAATAGCAAAGAAACAGGTCTACATTTCTTAAAAAAAAAAAAAAAAGAAAAATCATCACAAGTGGCAAGGACAGCAAGCCAACTAATTGCACACCCTGATTCATTTAATATGGAAACAATTAAGCATGCCTGGCTGGCACCTATGAATTTTAAAACACTCTCCATGCCATGTCAACTTTCATCAGTGCTTTCTGTGGTAGATGGTGTTGGAAGAGTCATGGCACACGTTCACGCGGTTAGTATTTTAACACACACAAAATAAAAGCAGTCAGATATTTCTGCATTTCAGGTGGATTACCATGGATGTGTGTGTCAAGGTTTATAGGAGCAGCGGAACAATTAATCAGTGTTGAGAGCCTGGAGTGCTTGTAGCCGATAAGCCCAGAATATTGAATGAGTTTTAGCCTTTGCTTTAATCAACCAGAAACTAGTACATTGGGTTTGGGAGGGTTTAGGCAAAATAGAAATTTCTTTAAATGGATTTCACAAAGAAACCATTTTAAAACCAGGTTAGTCATTTTTCCTCTTTTATCTGTCTATGCTTGTGATTTCTTCTCCCCACTTAGTAAAAAAAAAAAAGTACCCTGGCAAGATCTCTGTCCTCTGCTCACAATCAATCC
Organism: Enteromius fasciolatus; assembly: GCA_032361145.1. Lineage (NCBI taxonomy): Eukaryota > Metazoa > Chordata > Actinopteri > Cypriniformes > Cyprinidae > Enteromius > Enteromius fasciolatus. Next base: position 11,320,749 of record JAUMHR010000060.1, on the reverse strand, counting down.
TCATTCACAAATCACAGACAGATCAGATATGATGGACTGCATTCTGCCAGCAGCAGGTCTTTGAAAAACACTGAATCTTGTCAGTGTCGCTAAATAAATTATTATGCAACTGAGGAACATGGGAGACGCCGAGAGCGTGTGCGCACTCTTCCTCAGAGACGCAGCTGTCGACTGACCAGTGTGTTGATGATTGACAATGCAGCAAGGCTTCCAGGGAGATGGAGAACAGAAAGCTAGCAGCTGAGATTTTAGATAAGAACCAGAGGATAGATCCTTAATTACTTAGTTATTAAAGGGATAGATCACCCAAAACTGATTAGGTCAGGGACAGGTTTAGTGGTAAAGGTAGGTTTAAGGGTGAGTTATGGTGCAAGGGATGGGCAAACAGTGTAATGTAATTAGAGAAATTAAATACAGATGTACATTAAGTTTTTAACATGTATTTTAAGAATTACATTTATTTAAGTGTAACAACATTTAAAAAAAGTGCATTGTACCAAATTATTAAAGTAAATAGTAGTTAAGGCCACTAAATATAAAGTGCGACCTAACATTAATTTTAATGATAAAATAGTTTTGAAGCCAAAACTGATTTGTCATATGTACAAAAAACAAGCAAACATTGTCTTTAATGTTCCACTGAAGAAGACTGGAATGGCATGAGGGTGTCATCATCATGTTTATTTTTTTACTTGACAGATATCCAATTTTCCATTACATATTCATTTATTTAATAACTGGGCATTAAAATTTGATTGGGTATTTAGCATAGAACGATCAGCTGTCGGTGGTTCTTAAGTTAAAACCACACCAGAAAAGTAAAAACAGCCTGTAGATTGCATCCAGGCCTGCTTATAAGCATCGTTGTGACCAAATATTTCTCTATCAGCGGGGTCCTGTTTGGTAATCAAGCAACCCTTCTGTTTGCCCTCTACTCTAAACAAGCTAAAGGTCAGAATTGATTTTCCAAAGATTGCCCCCTCTCTTTATTTCTCCCCCTCTATTTATCTCTTGGTGCACTAACGGTCCATTCCAGGCCGGTCTGTGAGTGATTTGTATACGTGTCGACATTTACGGGATTGAGAATTAGGCCGAAAGCATCCTGGCCCTCCGTGTGGAATTTAAAGTCGACATGGCATTTATTTAAGCATTTCAAGGATCTTCTACATCATCTTGAGTTCTTTATTTAGGCTGGATGTTGTTTTTCATACCAGTCAACATAAACATTCAGTACCAGGACACGAACCAGGTGTATTCCCACAAAAACCCTGACTCACGTCAGCTCAGACGACATCCGGCCTGGTCAACGGAATGGTTTCAATTTGGAAGAAGGAATTCTGTCATGCGAATCAGGTAAACAAAGTCCCATTGTGGCCTAAGGATGGAAAGTCGAGGAGCACTCGGGTCAAAAAACCGTGTGACGAAATTGTCCATCGTCATGCCTTAAAATCAAAGCAAAAAATAAAAATAAATAAACCGTAATAACGCAATGATGATGTAAGGACTGACAGATGGAGGTCTCCATTCAAGAGATCATCAACTACAGGCACCCAAACATTATTCATGTGTTTATACGCTAGAGGCTAACAAGAGCTGACTGCCTCCAGACAACTGCAGTCACATCTATGGCCGGGAGGCTGTTGCCGGGGGCTGGTGTCAAGGTGACTGAAGCAAAGGCTTTGAAAGAGGATGCTGAGCGGAGACGGTTCTGATGGTGATGGAGGAGATCATTAATAGGGCCGCAGAGCTCAGCGGGGCCAGGCTGAAAACCAAGCACAACAGGCTGCATTCCAACTCGGCATGCAAATGACTTCACGAGGGAAAAACGTACAGATAGGGCAGCTGCTCACTTGTTTCATGAAACGGAGAAATGGAGAAGCGTGAAAGACTTTAGAGTTGTTGTCGTCAGCAAATATTTGCAGCCACAAGACATCTCCACAAATTGCAACATGGGGAGGAGGCAAACACGTTGGGCGGTAGTACTCGTTCAAACACAAATTGAGGGAGGAAGTGGAGAGGAAGGCCTTGAACATTGTAAATCACAAGCACCGGTCCTGCCTGTATTACAGGAATCAGCTCTTCAATTTTCAGATGCACAGATTGTGCCCAGTTACTGCCAGATTGACCAATTTGTGACTGGTGACTGGACAGAACATTGTGCCATTTACAACGTACACTGCTGTTCAAATCAAAATACTTCCTAGCAGCAAATGAAAATCTAAACAACAGGAACAGAAATGTTTGCGTGCAACTGCTTTCTTTGTGGACGAATCAGCGTTGTTGGGAATATATTACATTTTATTAAAATGTAATATTTCCCAATGTTACTGTGTTGTTGCATTTCTCTGGGTAAGCATGGGAGAACTTTCTAAAACACAAACAGACAAACTTTGGCACCGATAGCAAAATCGGTTTAGGATTTTAGCATTTACTGCAAGAAAATCGTATCAAAGCTTGCACCTTCCTCCTTAAAAATCCTGCATTTTGTTATGCTCTCTTGGCCAGGATGAGAGGTGAGAGAGAGATTGTGAACACATGGACAGCATAAGGGCTGTGGCTGTCTGGAGGAGAGCCAGTCACACCCCCTACAGATACACCAACTCTCTTTCTTCTCTGAACAACATGGCCATCATTCTCTCAGAAAACCGCCAACCTGAAGCACACTGCCTAGCAGTAAATACACCAGAACAACACACCATGTGCTGCTTTCGTATGCTGTTCAGTTCAGACCCACTGACTGTTTGTTTATAAAATTACACTGTCGCTAAAACGCTGTTGCGTTAAAGCTACATTTTGGAACTTGCAGAAGGAAAGATTTTCTGTAATGCTCTGAGAATGATTTATTTTGGTATCTTCCTCATATAAAGCTATTAAAAGGCTTCCAATATAAAGTCATACAGACAACTTTCAGAACACTTTTTATTGTAGATCTATTTGGAGCTTAATAATCAACTAAAAAAAAGGTTTGGAACAGCTTTTTCTGGTTTTAAAATTATCCATCAACACTGGACAGGTAAATCATTTCATATTTAACGCCTGTCAGCTCACCTCTCTGTTGCTCCCCAGGGAATGGGCTTTTTATTACTTTAAAAATCTCTTGAAAAAGCATTTAATTAAAATTATGAAATCACAATAGATGCAATTTAAATTAAAACATGACATGTGCTTTTCATTTTTAATCGCTCATTTATCATTTGATAAATGTAACACATTAATAGCTGTATTGCATCATTTAATTTAATCATTTGCATCGGCTTGATGCTGCACAGTGCGCGATTTCTTTCATGGTGCCTTTAAAACGCTTAAAATAAGTGCATTTACATCAACCTGTTATTCAAACTAGGCAACCCTTCCCTACCCAACATCACAAAAGCAATAATAGTTTGCTATTGATCATATGACCCAACAGGCACTATAGAAGCTAATTTGAAAAGGTAATAAAACAGCTTTTTTTTTTTTTAACACAGCATTTTCCGGCCTAACGAAAGGCTATTAAATGAGGTTTATTACAAGTGTCAGTGACTGTTGACTTTGGTCTTTTGGTTTGTATTTTGCAGTAAGGAAAGGACATTTTCCAATCTGCTTTCTCTCTAAGGAAGTATTCATAAGCTCTTAATGATGCGTTTGGTTTGTAAGGGCTCCCGACTTGCCTGTGTAACAGAATAAAAGTAACAAGCCATGCTAACAGGACACACTGTTTTTGTTTTTGGAGAATTTGAGGAGTTATGTGCTTAATAAAGGTCTTAGTTTGTCATGCAAGACTGGTCTTCAATTAGCCTTAACTTTTTTTCTTGATGTTGTTGAAACACTAGGGGGAGAAAAAGGCGAGAAAAATGCATGTCATTTTAATGTGTTTTTCCAGCTAGCTTACATCTCATGAAGAAAGCCCCCATTAATACACGCCAGACCACATGCACTTACAGAAAACAACCTCCATATTTGTTTTCATTTCTATAAGCTTTGCACTGTTAGTTCGCCACTGAGTTTCAGTAATGCACTTATGCATAGAAATATCTCAATATACTGCTAAAAACAAACGATGAGCCATAAAATGTGTATGCATATTAGTGTGTCTGCCCTTTTCTATGTAAACAGCCTCAATGCAAATTTCTGATTTCCTCCTTATAAAACCAACAAAAATAATGCGCACACGTTTATCACCAGACCCAATTCATCTTTGCTTTAGCAGGGGAAAAAAGGATGCAGAATAGCTTTAAACATGATGAAATGTGTTTAACACAGCTGGCAGTACTACACTACCCATGCGTGATGTGATCTAATTATAGCAGGGTTGGGTAAAATTTATATTTTAAAATATATATATATGGCCAAAAGTGATCCCTGACCTTGGGACCCATATAAATCTTGTTAAAACAATGTTATGTTGGTGTGATTTGCGAGGCATATATTGTAGCTGTGCTTAGTCAGTGTAAAACTTTGTATGTTCTCAGTTTCAGTTATACTGTATGGAAGTATGCTTACTGTGGAATGTGCGCAAGAATGGCTGCTATTTAAAGAACTAATGAACCAATGGAATGATATAATAATACAATCGTCATCACTACTGTATCTATCTGGTATGTAAATCGTTACACTTCCAAGATTATTCTTTTTTTTTTCCTCAATTTTATTTACATTACAAATTAGGTAATTTGTTCAAATATTTGATTAAAAATGGGATTAAATGTCACTTATTTAAATATTAAATCGTTTTAATTTTAATTCTTTAAATTCAAATTGAAATTCAACCTCTGGTTTGCCATCTCAGTACAAACTTATGAACTTAATTTAAATTCAGGAACTTAACTTTACTCTGAATAGCACACCACGCTTGATTTTAGTTACTTCTGCTTTGTTTTGACACACAATTGATGCTAACGTATGTTAAACAAAGCATAAATATGTTAATTAATGCCTCATTTAGCAATCTTCGGGTCAAAGCCTTAGAAATAGAGTCTACAGTAGGCTACAGTTACTTTGGATCCTCAAGTCATTGTAGAGGAAGAGGGAAACGGCAAAGATCTGGGGTCCTGCAGTGTGCAAAAGGGATTTAAGGTAAATCATTGTCTCCTGCTTCCATTGCCCTTTCAAAACACCACCTCCAACTCTCCTCTTGGCACGCAAGAACCACAGGTGGTTTCTGCACACATTCAGAATTTTATATTGAACATATTACAACTAAGAAAAGGCTGCTTGAGTTTCACTCTCTCAACAGGTCTCATTAAATCTGCAGAAACTGAAATCATTTTATATTATCATAGCGCTGCTCACTGCATAGATAAAACTAGATAACATTACGGTGGATGCGAGACATGCTGTAATCACAAATCTCAGATGCAGTAACACAGCTAAGGGTTAGGCATTTACGCTCTCCCTCAATTTCTGATTGTTTAGACCCACTGAATAGATGGACGATATTTGAGCTTTTCCCCATCAGGCTATTCAAAGAAAAGCAGGACATATCCACATTAATTGACAATCCAAGTAAATCTATGCAGATATAAAACTGCAATTGGACTTAACAGTGGGCTGCGATATGCTTCTGCTGCCATGGCAACTTGCTATAGTTGGTATTCAAATGGCATGTTAACCAACTAGGCTCTTGTCCACAGTACCACAATGATCAAGTTCTTTTCATATAAACAACACTTCTGAGTTATATCATAGCCTTGATACATTCATGATATGTTCAAACGTTTGGGGGCAACACGTTTTTTTTGAATGAAATAAATATTTTTATTCAGCAAGGATGCAAATAGTTGCAAAATTTCCATTTCAAATAAATGCTGTTCTTTTTATCTAGTCTTGAAAAAAAGTGTTATGGTTTCTACAAACAATATTTTTTAACATTAATACGAAAAGTTGAAGTGCAAGAAAACAGCATCTGCAATGGCTGAAATATAAGCTTTGCCATAACAGGAATAATAAAAAAAAACAAAAACATTTATAGTAATAATAACTCATGGTATGGTATGTTTTTACTGTATTATCAAATAAATGCAGCAATGGTGATCATGACCGACAAACTGCGATCCAACTTTTATTATAACTATACGTCTCCTTTAATACTAACTGTTAGAGCACAAAACTACCTATAAATGATATCAGTGTTGGGGAAAGTTACAATATGCGTTACATTACTTTTGCGTTACTTTTTAAATATGGGCAGAGCCTGAGAGTTTGCCTTTAATATAAGCAGTTCTATTTTTAGCAAATGTAAAAGCACACAAAAAAGTGTCACCAATAAACCTCAGGCTGAAGAAAAAGTAAATTTGGATCTGTAAAGTAGAATACAGAAGAAAGGGCAATACTCTTCAGCAATAAAAAAAAAACAAAAACAAAGCATAGTCATGTTTGCTTGAAGTATGGATGAACTGGATCATCAAAGGTCAGCAGCAAAGACATAGGTTAATAAAATGAGATTAGATACATTTATGTAATTTAATTATTACAGGTTTGCGAGTTTATTTTAATTAATTTTGATGAATACGAAATCTGTTTTTGAGAGTGAGATGAATTAATGCACATTCACATTTAGTCTAGAACTGCACACAATGTCTCTGCATTACTGATTTCTCCCAACATGTCAGGAGACTTGCCAGTCAATAAATAAGAAAAAGCAACTGGCGTTACTTTTTTATAAATTATATTACTCTAAAATTAAAAAGTAATGTGTTACTTTACTAGTTACTTGGAAAAAGTAATATTATTGCGTAACTGGTGTTACTTGTAATGCGTTACCCCCAACACTGAATGATATTTTCCTACTTAATACATTCGTTGATCATCACTTGTTCAGAGAGCCAAAATAAGTAGGTCTTCCATGTTGAAGCATTGGTACAGCTGCCAAAAGATTGTCTATATTACCAGGAAACAAATGAAAGGAAGTGATAAAAGCCAATGTTAGCCATTCAGCCAAATAAACAAGGGATACCCTCCAAAACAAGACGAACAGGCAACATTTCTCAAAAAAAGTCAATAAACAAAGTCCACTGAGAGCCATGGTGTGAAAACAACTTGTATTGATTTAGTGGGGAATTTGTGTAGAACCTGCAACTCTAAAGGCCGAGATAAGAGGTTAAAAACATATTTGGTTTCTATCTATGATTTATGGTTTTCTTAGGAGGCCACAGCATATATCGGCCATAAAAAGGACACATAAATGGCTGCTGAACCTATAACTCTTGAATGAACTGTAATGGTATTGTGTTTAGTGGTCTGTGTTATGCTGTAATGCAAAAAGGAGAGGCTTGGATTTCAAAAAATATATTACAGCAGACCAGTGATGATTCATTTACCCTCATAAGCCAAGCAAGCAACAAGAGCTAGCATCGAGTCCAGTGCCAAGCTAATACGCCTCTACTGTCAATTTGTTTGCCTCCTTTCTTTTAACAAATGCACGAAAGCAGTCAGACTTGCACACCCCAGACAGAACACGCTTATGCTATGTGACAAGAACCGTGTCAAAAGGGTTCCACATCACCTTTAAAAGGAATGCTGCTTTGCTTTTTCCACCTACTCTTTCATTTAAAGGCGAAAGAGAAAGCATAATTATGCCCCCTTCAATAAAATGAGTCATTTCTTGTGTGGGGAAGTCTGTACAGCTGTCCCTTCATTACTAAATGGAACAGAGCGATGATCTAAAATGTAATTAAGGACACGGTGTGGAGCAAATTTCAATGGTAGAATGATCCAGCAGAGCCCATATGCTGAAGTTGAGATGAGAAGCCTGCTGGTGCTTGCTAAGCGGGACAACAGCGAAGCCTAATCTCACCTTGTGCTGACGGAGGTGAAATAAGACAGCCTTGATGGTGTGGCAAACTGGTTTATGATAAAATATTATAATATCAAGGTCACTGGGTAGGAGGAATGTAAACTGGACTGCTTATTCAGTAAGCATAGGTGAATACCTTACAGAGGTCAGCACGATGGTCCAGCTTGTGCTGAGATAAGCCATCACTTTCAGTGCCACGCAAATATCTTTAAAATCAACAATTGCTCAAGGTTTGATGATAAACAAAATTTCAGAGCCACTGAGCAAAACAAGACTGCATCTCGAGAGTAGAATTATCTTGTCATCCAGTGTCACTTCAAGTGATATAATTACTCAAATCAAACTGTACAAATGTAATACGTAATGTGGCTGAATCTACCATTCCCCCAAATTAAAATTTGAGATCAGAAAAAAACACAGGCTAGATCTGGTGGCTAGCATACATAAAGCTGTAGGCTGGTGAGACCAACTTAAAATCCAGCTTGCAACATTTTAGAATCCCATCCGGTCCTTCTTGACTGTGTGTAAATTAATTTGTCTGAAAGGCCTAAAAACTATTTATAAAAAAATATTAATAGAATATTATATGTTAAAGAATATTCCAAGAGGGCTGTGGACCACCGTGGATCAAACGACTCAAAATTACTATCCACAAAGTAAACCGAGCGATGGGCTCCATCGCGTTCAGAGAGAGCGCCGCTCTTCCTGTTTATCCTGAAACCGTTGCATCCTAATGACGTAAGCGTACTCCGGAACGAATGCCGAAACCCTATGTGAGTGCAGGCCATAGGGGGAGTGGGGAGGTGGGACAATCGTACTCAGGCCTGGTTCACGGCATCCATGTCTAGTGTGAGTACACCCTCAGCTTCATATTGGCAAAAAGGCTGTTCTCATAGTAAACATGGTACAGAATAAAAAAAATATTTACACCTAGGATGGGTGCTTGGAGGTTAGTAGATTATGGGGTAATTCTCATTTTTTGGTGAATTACTCCTTTAAGATACTAACAGTACCTATATTATACTGTAAAGTAGATCAGTTACAAAATGAAAAACAAATCCATAAATAAAGTAAATAAATAAACAATTATAAACTTTGTAAGAGGCATAAATACAGCTTAACTTGCATTCAACCCAAAATATTCCAATAAATAATGTATACTGAATTTGAAGGTCTATTGTAAAACCCAAGACATGAAGCACCTTCCAAAAATGTCTGGTCCAAAGTAACTAAATTGCTTAAACAAGGAAAAGGGGACACTGTTGGTTGAACTATCGAGCAGTAGAAACGTCAAATTACCAAAACACTGGCTAGAAAAACTTGTCCCACAAGACTGTCCTCTTGAAAAGCAGACTGGGTATGAAACCACAAAGCAGAGAGCTTAGTAGAACAGAAGAAAATAATTCAACTCATCCCAAAAGCTCTGCATAAGGCTGGCACATATCTGAGGGTGGCACAAAAGCAGCCATTACTCTAAAGCAACTATGCAAAGCATGTCCGGAGTTTGCCGCAAATGTCCACATGACCAAGCTGTGATGTAAGAAAAGAGCTTGTGGTCAGATGACAAGATGATAGAGCTTTTCCAAAGCACGTGCAAAGCACAACACTTCCCACAATCATAACACCATGCCTACAGTGAAGTATGGTGGCGTGGAGTCATGCTGTTGGGATCCTTTCAGACAAATATATGCTGAAATGTTTTCAATTTAGTTTTCTGGTAAATAACCGGTTCTAGTAACCTGGATTCCGCGACTTTAAAGTTCAGGTCTGGCCAAGCTACCTTACTACCTCGTTTCTCATTGCTTCCAACTTTTTTGGGAACGGAATTGCTGGCGAAATAAAATGTAGCGTCACAGGAAGTATGGGCGGGCCCAGGCTACGGTTCTAGCACACATAAAAACGATACTGTAACGTTGTACAGTTCAAATTCACATGCAGTGGACTGTGTCTTACCCTCGATAGGCGAGGTCTTGAGCCTGCGGCAGATCCCTTGCACATCTCCGTAGCATTCTGCAATCTTGTTGACTGCCTCGCCACTGCGAAGCTCCATCAGATCGCGGAGCTGCATCATCGAGCAGCCAAAGTCCCCTTCGTGGTCGACTTCAGCGACCGAGTTGCCCGGCGGGTGGTCTGCAGTGTTGTTAGCCATTTTGACTCCTTCAGTTTCAGTCACGCCTCAGGACGTGAGACTTCCGGTGATCCGCTTGTAAACGTAAGACTGGGTGAAACAGGAATGCTTCAGGTAGGTGTTACAACGTTCCCAATTTCAACAAGGAAGTTGAGCAGAACTGTCTTGAGAGCAAACGGGCATCAGAGGAAGCGTTTCTGAAGGGAATGATCCAGGTCAGACATTTTCCCGCAGCAGCAACTCATTAAAGGGATGTTGAGTAGACTCGAGATGCACCACAGAAAACCTAAAAGGAAGAGAGAAACATAAAAGTTTTAAAATTTGTATTTTTGAACTGAAAAACAGCCCAATTTCTAAGCTTTACCATTTTGTGACAGGACAGACAAAAAATGTTGACGCCATCTAAATAACTAGCTTGTGAATGAAGCATTATGTTGTGATAAAACAAAACGTTACGAAACACAGCGCTGCTACTTCTCTCGTTTTTTTTTTTCTTCCCACACAGAAGTTCTACAAACTTCCATATACGCTTGAACAATCACAATATACAGATACAACCCATAAAAGATACCTAGTTTGCACATCTAATGGGAATCTCTAACTCAGACCCAGATTCTGTCCATCGCAGTCATACATAAATAATTAACCCCAGAGGAATCCATAGTTTGGGAGCAAATTAAAGTGTTTACCGTTTTGCCGCCAGTCTCCAAGCCAAAAAGGGGGTAGGAGGAAAACACAGAGGTAGAAACAGAAAAGGCGAGGGTATTGGGTTCAAAATAAGCTGGGAAAGAAAATAAAAAAAACTCAGAGATAAGGGGGTCTGTGTTAATGTGAGATAGGGGAGCTTCCAACTCCGTTGGTTTTTCTTATGCACATGGAATATGAAAAATAGAGGTCACTCTTTGATGTGTGCTTGCAGTGATCCGAGATGAAATTTCTGGACTGGGATCTACCAGCGCTATGGCCAATTTCCCCGCTATCACACTCGTACAGTCAGTGATGGTAGCCATAAAACGTGAAGCACTGGATACTGGAAAGCCCTGAGGTGGATTTTAACCCAGATTGGATTACAGTCCACTCCTCCTCCAGCGTCGGTCAAGCTTCAGCCTCACTGTTCACTGCACTGACCTCTTAACCTCTAACAGAGAAGTCACCAGCCCATGGTAGTTTTATTCTGATCAAACTGACCTAATACTGATGAACCGTTTCAACTGCTGAGGTCAATGATTCACACCTCTCTTTAGTATTTTTTCAACCGACACTTAAAGTCTCATCATCATTTAAAAGTACCTTAAAGTGAGATCCGCTTCAAAAAAAAAATTATTCATTGTTCTATTTGTAAGTGTGTGGTTGAGCAAACCACATTAGTCAGGTCAGGATACATCTTATTGAGTTTAGTTTTAACATTAGTACTAATGTAACGGATGTCTGTAAATGTCGAAATGTGTAAATGCCACATGAACAAGCGCTACAGTGTTTTCAAACAAATGTCATCCATGGCCCAAGGCATTGAGAGAGGCCATTACCGAGCCTTCAGATTAGCAGAGCACATAAAATGTTTGAGTGCTTCTGTGGGAGAAAGAAAGAAAAAAAAAAAAAAACTAAATCTATAAAGCAATATCACATGCCGTGCTGAAGAGGACCCACCCAATTTCATCTTTAATAGCAGGAATAAAAGTTTTTATTTTTTATTTTTTTAATAAGACTTCTATGCAGTTGCTTGTGTTTTCTTCCACCTCAGATAAAATCACTAGTAAAAGTACCAGTGGCACCGATCATCAGAAAACAGATGCATCTCATAATCCAGTTATAAAATTTGTTAAAGTTTAGACTAATTAATCAAAAGTAGGTCATTGAATGTGGACATATTTGTGATTTTTACGCCACAAAAGTCCTGTATGTTCTGCGTGTCTCTGTGTTAACAAATGAATGGCAGATACACACAGGTTTTGTTTACTACATACACTGAAGCACATGTGACCGTCGCGGTGATTTCAACATCTGCTGACTGCTGTCTCAATGAGGACATACATAAACAACATCTGCAGAACTGCTCTGAGAGTCACACAAGCATTTTAGTGATTAAATAAACCCAGCGTAAATTTAAAAAGGTGTTCATGGCAACCCATCAAAATAAAAATTAAATTTAGTTTGGTTCAACTGAAGACATTGTACCACTAGTAGAATGTATGGGATATATAAACTAAAAAAAATATATATATTTTTTCTAACCTATTTATAACTTTCTCGTAAATTATTTTTTTACGAAATAATCACACAATATGTCTTCCATGTTTAAATCCCTTTATTTACCAAAACTTTAAATGCGTTTAAATTTCATTCATTAAAAGACTAAATTAAATTTGATTGAAAGTTGTTTACAGTTTTTCCATTTATTATTATTGGAAACAACTTTAAGGATGAAGAAAGGCAATGATTTTTGTACATTTAATTTTTTGTTTGACATAATAAAACAAACAGCGTGTTTGTAATTAGCATGTTCTTGTGTTTTGTTTTGGTACAGTTGAGCTGCTTAAAGTTATTTGTGTTTTTTGTGTTTTAATGTGCTGTGCCCCAAAGAATCTGAAAAACAGCGTACGTTTGAATTACAGAATTTTCATTTTTAGGTGAGCCTTCCTCTTTGAGTTCTCAAAACTCTCATTATTTGATAATATCAAGACCGATAAATCCACTACAGGAAGAAAAGCGTCTTACAGGCAGGGTTTCTAAGACTGAAAAACTCCACCTAGCAAAGTCTGAGACTCAGACACATTCTCAGAAGACTCATCTGTTTAGTCAGACATACAGTAAATTCCCACAGTCTGTTTCTAATCCTGCTAAACCGGTTTTCTTCCTAATCATTTTCTCTATTCACACCTTGGAAAATCTATCCCAGTGTTTACCAGCCCCAGACCATCTACTCGACACCGATCAACCAATCACCTGCTTCAATAATGTCGGCAAACAGCACAAAATCTTGTTCTACTGAAAATCTGAAGAAATTTATGTACACAATTTACACAAGTTTTAGTTTTTAAATTGGTCAAGCGATGAAGTATTGAGAAGTCTTACTGACCCAACTAGAAACGCAACAAGCTTCAGGAATTGAGGCATAATTCATGTCTGCAGCACAAGCACCTTGGCGGACTTACACAATAAAGCTTAAGAAATTGTTTTGGGAGTTTGGTCAAATTCCTAAACCCGGGTTTGAGCAATAGTAATAGTGACACTTGTCTTAGCAAACACCACTAATTCAGATGCTTCTCGCAACACTGTGATTAATATGGCAGCACTACAATTAAGTGTTGTACTGTATGAGCCAGGGTGAAAAATGCTGCTAAATGATGTTTAGTGTATGCAAAGCTATTTTGAAAGAAACAACAACATCAACAAGTTGCAAGTTTAAGACATAAAAGCCTATTTCAAATGTTTCAAGAGCACCCTATGTGACCGTATTTAAAAAAACAATCTTTAAAATGCTTTTTACTCAAAAAAAGCAACCAAGGCAAACGTTTTCACACCTTTGAATGCTTGTTCTCTTTTGTTTCTACACTAGATTTGGTGAATCAAGAATATTACAAGGTCTCTTTCACACTTATGTAGGCAAGCATACTTCAATTCAAGCACTGAATAACACTACCCAGGGTGAAGTATAAAGCTGTCAAATTGCAATTTTCAGTAGCTGCATGTCAAGCGATCAGTGTAGTCCAGCGACACGGTGCCAAAACCACACAACAATTCATATCATTCCACCCTTCACCGCCTATGTAACATTGTTGACACCTTTTTAAGCCAAAGACATCACCTATGAAACACCAGAATGAAAAATAGGTCCATTTCCAACAATATCCTATTGTACAAGTGAGTGGTACAACATTCCTTGAAGAACACAACAAGATAAGAACTACCCGTCCGCCAAGGTCATACTGCTAAAACCAATCTGACAATAGACTTTTTATGTGGAGGCCTGACAGTTGCACTGACTTTCACCTAAGAGCAGTGCAATTCATCGTGCAGTCCCCGGGGTGCCTTTAACAAATCATTTTAAATGCTCTCCTACAATGCATTTAGAGGATGAGCTCAGCCCAAAGAGCCATTTGCATGCATCAAAATCAAACAGCAGCAGGCTGGTGTAACTAGAACTGGCATACAAAACCAGCATTCTCGTTCTGGGTGTAGATTTGGTGAATGTGCAACCAAACAGGTCCAAAGGTTGTCAGAGCACAGTTGACAGTTTGATATATGTGAAAAGAAAAGGGCGATTATGGAACAGGTCCACGTGAGCTCAACGTAAATAATTATTCTCTTTATTTGAATGATCACAATACTGTTTTCTGTGCATTTTTTCTGGTGTAGAATGGAATTATGACTCTAATGGGCTAGTTATTAAAATTATTATTATTATTTAACACTGCTACTAGCACTAACAGTGAATTGCCTTCAAATAGAAACATAATAATAAAAAAAAATAAATAAAACTAGAATTTAATCAAATCTGGAAATGTACATCGCCACTCAGTCCATATCTATTTATCCCTTTCTACCAGTTTTTTTTTTAACTTGTGCTGTCAAATGATTAATCATGATTTATTGTGATTAATCATATCCAAAATAAAAAAAAGTTTACATTATATATGCATGTGTGTTGTTTATATTTACTATGCATATATAAATACCCACACATGCATGCATATATTACAGAAAATAAGTTTTGTTAAAAAATATTTTTATATGAAATAACCATAATACATACTGTATGTATGTGTATTTATATATACACATAATAAATTTGCACATACACACATTTACACAAACAAAAACTTATTTTGTATTTGATTAAATCCCAATTAATTATTTGTCAGCACTATTTAAAACTTAAAAATATATTAGTATTCTTGAAAACGCAATAACCTAATATAGCATCTATCAATATGCTTTGGACATAATTGTACATAAAAAAATGCTGCAAAACCAGCAGAGTCTGACTTAAACATTAGCAACATGTCAAAAGGAGGAGTTAAGTGACTTCCTACAAAAAGTATTTATGTTTGCCATCACTATGACAGCAGTCTCCATGACGAATGAAGCTACAAACGTTTGACTGCAAAGCAGAACAATGTTCTGGCAGGATGACACAATGGCCTGGAGGACCTCTTGCTGTGATCCACATTTACTATAAAAAGTACAGTCTATAGAAAATTCATTAGTAAACTGTAGTGAGTCAAAATAGATTCTCAAGCTCATTTAAGCAGCGATGCTCCACATTAATGTGTTTTCACCCCGCAGCAGTCACCAGACACACGGTTAAATAAAAAGAGAGGTCGGCGTCTGCTTAAAATCTCAGCGGTGGCAGAAGTGCGCGACTGTGTAAATGGAGAAGAGGGTGCACTAAGTAGTTCACACTCTGCATCCTAGTGTGCGTGTGAGGAGGGTGGCAAGACACTGAGAGGATTAAAGCATCTGAGCTCAGGCTGAACGTGTGGATCGAGCTGAAGAGGATGATGAAGGGTGGGGAGCGATTGCGTTGGTGATGGAGGGGGGGCTGCCGAGACGCGGGGGAGTGCAAAAGTAGGTGGGGACATCCGGGTGAGCGGAAGATGCTAAAGAAAGAGAGAGAGAGAGAGAGAAAGGAAACAAGAACAAGGCATTGCTGTGAGATTAAAGCGTATGAGCAGTCGCTGGTAGGCAGCAGATGTAAATAACGGCCACATCTGTTTCCTCTGCTGTCCTGCAGCAGCAGTGCCAGCACAGGCCTTTAGGCCCCATATCCGCCTCCACTCCGCTGGGGCTCTGCAGCACCACAAACCCTGCACTGCCTCGCCACCTCTTCGGTCTTTCTCTTTCTTCCCTCTCTCCACCCTCTCACTCTGTCTGTCGGGTTTTTATGAGAGTGAGTCATCAGTCTACATTGCATCTCAAAAGTTGAGTAAAACATGCGCATCTAAAAGAAGAGAAAACATCTCAGCTCCCCGAAGACGAAGCGGTTTTATACTGTCAGTGTCTAAATATTATAATAACGCTCCTCTTCAGTGCTGAAATGTCTGCCGAGCACAGTCTGTCAGCCATTACCAAAAACCCAATAATGCTTGCTTTATCGTTTTAGACTGAGTGTGGTTTTTATCTGCCTTTAATCAGGAAGTGAATTCAATTAGGCAGCTATGTAATTCACCGATCAAAAGTGCGTGGCAGAGAGCGGGACGGAAGTCTCAACTCTTTTTTTTTTGTATTTTAACTAAATATGGCTTCAGGGAGATGCATCGAAGCAAAGTAGGCCAGTCCAAGCCATCAATGCTGTATGGGTGAATCAAGCATGCACTCCCAATAATTAAAGGCGGAGCACCGGATGCAGACAGCTATTAAATTACCCCTGAAAGGATGAAGTTCAATTCAGGTAAGGCAGAGGGGAAGCCATTTACAGGAAGCATGCTAAAAAGAGGACAATTTATTTTTGAGCATCGGCTTCGTTTGTAATACACGAACATCCATTTGGATCAGGGAAATGACTTGGAGGGCTCACAGACATCCAGCAGCTCCCTGGGGAGGGTGAGACAAATGGTGCGCAAATAAACAAACTACGCCAGCAACTTGTGAGCTCTCATTTTGTAATGTTGGAAAAAGCAAGAGATGCCCAGAAATGACTGTGTAGTAATTTTTAACCCTATAAAGAAAGTGTTGACCGGTCAATAGCACCTCAATGCTGGATGTCATCCCCATTCCCCTTTCTAACCGGGGCTGTACATTGCTGGACAGACAGGTCATCAGTCTTTGCTTCCCTCAGCTCCTAAATTTCAGCTTTTCATTCATCAGACGCCTCTGGGTCCCTGACAGGGAGAGCGAGAACCAAATAAGCTGTGGCTGAAATAGATGACAAGGAAGCTGGATCGGAAAAAAAGGATGATAGTGGATGTGCATCAAAGCAGACAAGGATTGTCTTTTTTTTTCTCTTTAGAAGGCATGGCTGCAAAGTGTCTGCAAGAGGAGGATGCAGAGACATTTTGACAGAGGTGAAGACAGCAGGATGTGAGACAGAAAGGAAGGCATGCTGAACAGACAGATGGGGTGTATAGAAATGGAAAGAAAAAAAAAACAAGTACAGAAAATGATTGTGCTGGGTTGTGAGTGAGTGTGTGTGTGTGTGTGACAGGGGGCGTGTAATTGGATGCGGCCCGGAGCGAAACACTGTCTGTGTGTCGAGGCGTCGGCCTGTGCCCACCCTCCCTCTGACTGCAGCCACACCTGCCTTGCATACTAAAGCGGCAGAATGCGGAGCCCTGGACCCAGCTGCTCGCTCTGCACCAATCCAGTCAACTCACGCTCACTTGCTGCACACAAAAAAAACATTAACCGAAAGGAAGTAACTCGCCACCACCAAGTTGCCACATACCATTAAGACAGTAGGCTATTGTATGGTCTTTACAGAGTTATGTAGCCCATAATTCAAGGGTGTAATTCCATTTTTTTTAGGGTGGAAGTAAACCATTTTCTGTGAACGTGTGAGACTTCCAGTTTATTAGCCACTGTAGAAAAAAAACAGGAAAAACCTGCGGTAAACGGTAAAGTGTTTGCACTACAAACCAGTGTGCTCCAATGCTGCATCCAAAATAAAAGTTGTTGTTTACATGATGTGTGTGTAAACTGTGTATATTTATGATGCACATGTAAACAATATATATAATAAAATAAAATGTATATATAAATATATTAACACGCACACAAAAATACATGGTACATTTTCTAAAATGAAAAATTATTTCGCATTCAATTAAATTACGCTTAATTATTATGAACACACTAGTGCTGTCAAATGATTAAGATAATACATTAAAAGAATTGTATGACCAGCATGCAATATGAAGAAACAAAACTATTTTTTTTTAACAGCTAAAAATTGCTGGATGCAGATGACACTGACAGACAGACACTGTCAGACACACATTAAAATTTACAAATAGCCATGCACAGGAAAAATAAGGTGGATACACTGCAACTACATGGCAAGGAACAAGAGGGTAGTATGCAGGTACTGCTCCAAGTTTCTGTAAAACAACAAACAGTGGCTGACTTCAACGAGGAAAATATGTTTGCCAAAGCACTATTTGTAAATGAGTACAACCACATACCCTGTGCAACTGGAACGTATTTTTTTGCTAAATTCTGTAATTTAGGTAATAAGGTTTGGATTGAAAACAGCTCTCATATTAAGTTTCAATCCAACCTTATTACAGAATCTTTCAAATTAGAAGAAGTGAAAGGAAAAGGAGATGATAAATCATCGTATTAGAATAATTTCTGAAGGATCATGTGACAAGACTGGTGTAGCATTTTACATAGTAATAATATTTCACGCTCATACATAAGCGTTACTGTTTTTACTGCATTTAGATCAAATAAATGCAGCCTTAGTGAGCATTAAAGAGACATTGTAAGAAAATCTTAGTGATTCAAAATGTTGAACTATATATAATAAATGAAACATTATGTGAGGTTTAGAGAATGCAGCCATCAAACACTAAGAATACCCTAGCAACAAGATAACAATGCCCTAGCAAGTGCACAGATGCTTATATATATATATATGCACTAACTAGCAGCTCTCACTTTCTTTTACTGTTCCTTAACTTGAAATAGACAACATCCTGTTTATGTAGACTGGATGGGGTGAGAGAAATGGCCACACCCATCTCTCTTCATGTGCATACGGCGAGTGTGCCTGTGCTGGGGTGGTGGGGTTGGCATGAACACTGATTCATTGCCATAAACAGCTTGGCTCTGGGGAAATAGCCACACCCTGTCTGCAGTCACATGACCCAAGGGAAGTAGGAAATCCCTTACACAATCTCAGAATCTCTCATAGCTCGCCTAAAAGACAGAAGCAAGGAAACTTGAGAGAGAGTGGGGTTAGAATTAAGGGTGTTTGGTTGAGAAGGAAAAACAAAAAGCAAACACGGTTACATCAAAAGATCCAGAACGCAGAGTGCGTATAAACAGAGAGTGAGCCATTTGTGTGTTCTTGTCATTTCATGAGCAACATGCAGAATTCACAGAGGCATCGAGAACAGATAGCGAGTGCCGTACCAAATCTGTGTGTAAACAAGCAGGTCGGCAGAAAGCAATTAAACCCACCATTAGCAGAGCGTGGGTAGCAGGAGATATCATGCCACAGGAGCATAAGTAAGAATAAAGACACAAATCAAACATGGAAGAGAAAAAAAATAAAACCAGCCAAAAGGCCTGGGGGTGGAGGTGAAGTTGGAGGGGTGAGATGGATTGCATACAGGTGCAAATAAGGCAAAAGCGCCAACTGTTTCTCCAATCTTGAACTCTGCTCTGCCTGTAAAACTGAGAAAAGAATTTGGTTTCTCGCTCTAACGCCATGTCTTAAAGGAACACTCCCCTTTTTTTGGAAATAGGCTCATTTTTCAACATCCCTAGAGTGATACAGATGTGTTTTACCGTTTTTGAATCAATTCAGCCGATCGCCGGGTCTGGTGGTCCCAAAATTAGCATAGCTTAGCATAAATCATTGAATCCGATTAGACCATT
>JAUMHR010000060.1:11288617-11300854 GCA_032361145.1 Enteromius fasciolatus | reverse complement strand
TAGTCATTTTATAGTGCGACGCTAACTGGTCTAATCGGATTCAATGATTTATGCTAAGCTATGCTAATTTTGGGACCGCCAGACCCGGCGATCGGCTGAATGGATTCAAAAACAGTAAAACACATCTGTATTACTCTAGGGATGTGGGAAAATGAGCCTATTTCCAAAAAAAGTGGAGTGTTCCTTTAACCATAAGCAACATGTTCAAATTTCAGCGACAAGCAATCCATCTGTCCAAACTGCTATGTGATGAGAACCAATCAATGCTTTCCATGACGCTTATCCAAGTGTAATACTTTGAACTGATTTCCTAGTGGAACTTCAGGGATTTGTCATATAATATCCAACATTCCACCATCAGATTCTACTCGTACGAGTCGTACAGAGATTAGGGATGCACAAATATTAAAATTGTGTTTCCAATGCTTCCTTTATTTGGTAAAAAAAAAAAAAAAATCAGAAACATTGTTTTAAAATGTAAAAAAATTACTTTTCTGTTTTAATATATTTTAAATGCAATTTATTCCTGTGATGGCCAAGGACAGTCAGGAACTTGATATGCTGAATTCAAATCAGTCCAAATGAGGTGTGTAAAAAAAGATAGTCCAGTGTTTCCCCACAGGATTTTGTGAAACTTAATTACATATTACATATTAATTAGCATGTATATGATGTCATAACATCCAGTTTGCGTTTAGATGCGTTTTGGCATTACAGATATGTTCTATGAACTGTTGGGATACTGTAATACAACTGAATGCCCAATAGAGCTGATCACATTATATTTTCTGTAGTCATACATCAAACAAGTATAAATAGTAAACACTATTTACTATTTATACAACTTACTTTATTACACTATATGCGCCATCAATGTTTTGTAGCATTCCGTGCCGCCTGCTTCAGAGTAACAAACTATGACGAGCATGTTAACAGACGAATGACATTGTGCCGGGAGAGTCAGACCTCATGCTCGCGGGGCAGTACTGGGGACATCTTCCAACTGAGCAATAGCCTTTTTTTTTTTTTTTTTTTTTTTTTCAAAAAAGCCGCTAGGTTTGTCAGTAAATTGTCTGAAAGTTGTTAAGCATTGTGTCACATTCATGTGTGTGCGATGCAGAAGCTGAGGGCAGCAGGCGGCAGGTATTTGTGATGGTCAATCTGGATATTGTGGCAGCCCACCACAAATAAATCAACGTATGGGAAACACTGTAGTCTGCACAGTAAGGTGTTGCTTTTATCTCACATTCAATTTTTTTTTTGGTAGAGTGTGCAGACATTCTTCAGGTGTTATACCTTTAAGTTATATTTCATATTTGTATGCTTATATTCAGATGGGACAGTAGAAAGGAGACAGGAACGACAGGAATCTCAAAAATGCTCCATACAAGTTAGCCTGTCATTTGCGAGAGAAGAGGGGCACATGCTGTGGAAAAAAAAAGTAAATTGTAGAATCATTAGAAGCATTAGTGGTAATGAACCTTATTAAAACTGCCATTACAGTCTGCAAAATGTTTCTGTTTCTGGAGCTACAAAAGCCCCTTCACCAGCCCTCGAGAAGAAGTCTACCCAGAATTCAAGGGTCTCTCAAAAGAAAATGTATTAATTTTCACAACAATAGCTTGTCTAATAAGTTCTCAATAGAGAGCAAACACTGTGGTCCTTTCTTGTTTTCCTCCTATACCCTCAGACATAAAACAACCTGAGCCACGGGTCCCTCTGGATTCTCCGGCTGATGGAAGAACAAACAAGGTTGAACGAGAGAAGAACAGGCCTCGAGAAAATGAACACCATTCTGCTGAGTTCTGCTGATGATAGTTTATGCCATTTAAATGCACCAATTTTTGGCCACCTTTTAAAATCACAGATGAGGACCTAGGCATACCATCACTGGTTGTTGGTGGGATGCTCTCTTTTGTAAATTAAGCACATAAGATAATTCAGTAATGTTTATTGACACCTCACCGGCACACAGAGCTGGTGCATCCTGCCAAATTCATGAGGCTTGTGACCAGCATCAGGCCTGAGCGTGGGAGTGTGGTTTGTTCAGAGGAAGCCAGTTATGAGGACAGAACAGGGCATTCCTCAGGGCAAGTACGCTCTGGAGCCGAGCATAAACATCTGACTATAATCTTATTGAATGAAATCAACTCTGCGATACCTTCAGTTCTTTTCACTCTGCTGCAGAGACAAGTTGCGAGGGTAAGAAATACTACAACTAAATGAAGTAGTAAGTCAGAAGTGGTTGCTTCTGTCAGCTTTGATTTTTCTTTGGTGGATAACATAAATCCAAAATTAACCTTGAGCTCTGGATTGCACCAGCCCGTATCGATCAATAGGAGAATTCCTCGAAAGCTTCTGCTGACAAGAGTAAAATTAAATAACTTTGCTTAAGAATGCATAGTACAGCGTCTCATATTTCACAATTTTGAGAAAGCATCTTAGTCTGGTCGGTCAATGACCAAACATTCTTCTCATTAATACATACTGATAAAAATGTTATTGTTACAGGGAAAATTAAGATAATTAAGCAGCAAATACTGGTCAATTTTACCCAGGATGTCAACACGGCCTCACCAGACCATCTGAAAATCCAAAATATACACAGGATTCAACAGATGGCCAGTCCATACAAAAGCATGTGGTGCCGAAGGTCAATCCCAGCATCGTCAGACTGATCAGATGTCAGTTTGAAAGTCAGGGGGCAACGGGAAGGAAGGGCAAAGGCAGACATCTAACCTGTTCTGGAGTCATAGGAAGTGGGGCATATCCATGGGCTGGAGGTGAGCTATTAATAAAGTGATGAGTGTAGAGGGAGGGGATCCCTGAATTACCAACTGCACTGAGTTACAGTATGACTCATGGTAAATACCAGCGATACCAAACATCAGCCTCTGGACGACTAGAACTACATGAGTGTGCCAACATTTAATTGTGCACAAGTATGTGCATACTACTCAGAACATGCTCAGGATTAAACGGGTGTGTGAACATGCAGACATGTTTGGGCTTCTAGATTTGCACTCGCACATGGCTTTGTGGTCTGCTACATATTATTTCTAGCAAAACGGTGGGGGAGGGGGGTAATTATAGCAGTCAGAAGAGAAAAAGAAGCCAATTTTACTGCTTTATTAGAAAACCAATCACTGCAATGTTTATTGTTTTTTTCATAATAATTACAAAAGGAAATACACCTCAAATTAGTGACAAATATGCATTTTCTTCAATAATGGAGAAAGCTAGATTTCACTGTGGAAACATGACATCAGTCAGTGTAAACGCTCCATCAAGCTGTTGTACAGACAATCAGAACTCGATATCTGATATTCAGTGTAACAGCCCTTAACCACCCTGCACGAGATATCACTATTGGTTATTGAAAAACCGTTATCAGTGCAACACTATTTTATTACAGAAGAGCATGTCATAAATACAGAAGCATCAATGGCCTGTAATCACCACAACTGTATCCAACAAACTGGAAACAGTAAAGATGCTGCAATACTTGGTAAAGAGGATTAGTACTTTGTACAAATATAGCGCATTCCTCAAGATCTGAATCGTTCCCAACTTCGGTCACAGCAGATGTTACGACTGAAATAAAACAGCTGGGACTGTGCTGACAAGAGAATACTGGTGCTGTCTTTTTGAGCCTTGCATTTCTTCTGTGCATAATATTATAATTATTTAGTATTAGTATTAGCCAACTGGCAGTGACATTTATGCACTTCTTAAACAAGACAGGCATGTTTTGGCATCAAAGACACAGGATTCTCTCATAGTCGCCTGGTATGCCACTCAACAAGTCTGGAATTGTATAGGAATTTATACAAGTACAAGTGCGCGATGGTGTGTGTTGTAAGAGTTCAGCTCCACAGACCCGAACCAAATGACTGAAATGTATCTTAATTCCAGGAATTCCAGTTCTGTCTTGCAGTTTAGACACCAATGAACGCAAAGGCAAGCAGACATATGCTATTCCCAGCCATTTATTAAAACAGCTCAAAGCACACAGTGTACATTCCTGCAGTTCCGTTATGAGAATTTTTTTTTATTAATTGTTAGCTAACAATCCGATGGAGGAAAACTTTCGGCGCGCCAACACGTTCTCTCATCCTCCTTCCCTCTTTTCCATTTCTCGGCTCTGCAGTCTGGCTTTTGTACCGAAGCCACTTCTATAAGCCTGTGTGGGCCCAGCCTCTATTTAAAAATTATTCCATGCTGTCAGCCGGCAAGAGAGAAGGCGTGTACAGGATAGAAGGAAGAAGGTGGGACAAATACTACCTACAGACCAAGTGGGGGGGGAAGCAAGACAGGAAAAAGAAAAATTCCAAATGACTTTACGGAAACTTAAATACTTTGGAAAAGACACAGTACCCTGCTCTCATGTAGGCGGTGAATCGGTTGTGTGATATTTCTTGTCCAAAGCCATATTTGTCAACCACCTCCATGCTAATGACATGCTCCACAAGTTTAAACCCAATCCTAGGAGGAAAAAGAGGAGAAAAAAAAAAAAAGATGCAGCTGTGCAGATTGGCCATCCCGGTTGCTTTTATTGAATTAACATCTTGTCACTCTTGTGACCTTTGCGTCGAGAGTGTGCCGTCTTGATGTGTACTTGTTACAGAAAATTGACTGCCAGACGGAGTGGATGAACTTCAGATTCATTAAACAAAAAAACAATCAACACGCATGCTGACATTCACATTGAGCAAGGGCTGAGAGGCAGTTCAGCTTTAAAATAAAATGCCACAATGAATGTTGCATAACCTTCTCAGCACCCCTGCTATCCCTTAACTGAAAACACACACACAAACACACACACATATACAGACACACACAAGCAACAAGCCTCGGCAAGAAGCAGAGATAAAAGGAGTCTAGTGCAAATGCTTAGTATATGATGAAATGGGAACCGAAATTGTTTACTGAGCACAGCGAAGCCTTCAAGAGCTATAGGATCTTAAACACCAGCCAACGGATGCATTATTGAACTTCAGGAAGTCTTTGGATACGAATTAAAGGCCAATCTCTGGTAATAGTAAAACCCCCATGGTAATAGTACTAACAGATGACTTGCATGTTTTGCCAAAAAGACTAACATGACCTAGTTCAAAGTGTGGCACTTTTCTCACCTGAGTGACGACTACAAGAGCTTTGAAGTGAAGTGCTTTGAAATCCAACATCAGGTGTGAGGTTTCAGGGTTTTTTTAATTGGCAAGTTGTGTTAATGAGCAGCAGTGTTTGCTGTGTGGTCCGTGCTCTTTTTATCAGGTCATGGGGTTGGGTCAATCACAAAGTCATGTAACCAGTACAGTCAATGCCATGGAATGACTTTTGGATGGTTAAAGGGATGCTCGAAGTGATCATCCCTTTCCCCTTGACTCGAGTGAGCAGAGCATGTAAGTGGGATGTTCCCGTGACGAACAGATGTCGCTGTTTTAATGTCATAAATGTCTATTTAGTGCTGTTACCATAACTGTTGTAAATAAACATATATTTTAGATTTTAAAATGTTTTTAAAACACATTTTTAATATAAAATGTAATCTAATTTTAATATCAAACTGATGAATCTGCTAATGCACACCGTGCTGCGTTTGGCGTCACGGGTACATTCCAGCTGAAGATAA
This sequence comes from Enteromius fasciolatus, assembly GCA_032361145.1. Classification (NCBI taxonomy): domain Eukaryota; kingdom Metazoa; phylum Chordata; class Actinopteri; order Cypriniformes; family Cyprinidae; genus Enteromius; species Enteromius fasciolatus. The sequence continues at coordinate 11,295,222 of JAUMHR010000060.1, read as the reverse complement.
TGAGAAAGTTACATTGCTCCCTTTGACTAGTGCATTGCAAACTACTAAATAATGACACGCTAAAGTCCCCACTAACAAGGGAATAAGGAAGAACACTTTGATTTGGAAAAATGTGAATCGTATGATCCATACAAACCCCTACTTGAGGGTGAGTAAAACACATGCAAATTTTTTATTTTTGAACTAACCCTTTAAGGGAGTACTCACACTAGGCATGGTTGCCGTGAACCGGGCCAGAGTACAATTGTTCCCACTCTCGCTGAACGCGATAGAGCCCATTGCTGCGTCCGAAATCGCATACAGCTTAAGTAGGTACTACATTTAAAATTGAACATACTACCCGACCATTAAAAAAGTATGTTCTATATAATATGAATGGGGGTAGTATGAATGGAACTCGGACGACCTACATCCGCCATATTGATGTTGTCATGTGTCGCGCGTTGTCACAATAATAACAACACAATAAACAACGTTTTTTCCTGAGGTAGAATATGACGACGCCTCTCCCGGAGCCTCATGGGATAGGAAAACGTCCATAGTATGCCTATTGCCTACTACAGAATTCGGCCGGAAGCAGTAGGTCATCCGGTTACTTCTCGCCTACTGAATTTTCGAATGCTATGAATTCGGACATGCTACTCGCCTCGCATACTGTTTTTCGCGTACTATGTATTAGGGAATTAAGCGATTTCGGACGCAGCACATTGCTCTGTTTACTTTGTGGATAGTAATTTTGAGTCGTTTGGTCCGCGGTGGTCCACGGCCCTCTTACAGCTTATTATTAAACAAACATTGCACCTCTGCCGCAGACCGAAGCGACCCTTTCTCCTCTATGTTTGTTTTGGAGCGTCGCAAAAAATGTGACGTCGCGCGCCCTGTTCCGTGCTCCAGCACGGTTAGCACTCACACTACATGCGAACTACGCCCGAATCCAACTGAACCATGCTCTTTCACACCGCGCCCGGGCACGTTTCAGAGCACCCACACTAGTCAAACGAACTGCGCTTTGGTGGTCAAACGCACTCGGGCACGGTTCAAACTGCCTAGTGCGAGTACACCCTTAGGGTGTGAGTTTGCGTGTGCTCATTTATGAGATTCTGAAAGGCACCAAAAAATATGATTTGAGGAACTGGGAGGTGAATAGCAAATTGACCTCCAAACATGAATGACAGAAATGGAAAATCAACAGAAATTAAATAAAAAGGAAATGAACTACTAAGCTAAGCACATACATGACCAAACAAGCATGTCTACATCAGTGATTTTCCACCAGGAGGCCACAGTCCTCTAGGGAAGAGAAGACCTTGACGAAAAAAAAAAAAAAAAAAGACTGAATCATATTAATACAATCGTAATATTATTAATACAGGTAATCTGAAACCCCTGATATAAATGGTTTTCCAAAATTATCTGCCCAACATAAGTGATTAGCTAAATACGTTATTCATTATAAAAATCAAACACACATCACTACATTTAGCACTGAAGTCAAACCGGTGAGTAATCAGACCAGGAATTAGACATTTTCTGCTAATTGCAGCCCAATGTAACTTGCTGGTTGCCACCGAAACACTGCTGAACAAATCCCAAAGTCATTATAATCGCTTAATGTAGTACAATAATGTTTTTTAATGAAGGCACTGATGCGACGTTCATAAATGAGTCCCACTAATGGGCAGAATTGCTTCATAAGGGAGTCTGTGCTAGGTTTTCAGTGGTTCTCTACCAGTACAGCTGCATTATAGTAGTTGATGGATTATACTAAATGACCGGATCTGTCTTAAGGCAACAATAATGCAGAAAACATTCATAATCATGGAAAAATGCTATGAATCATGGAAAAAAGATTGCGCATGACGCTCCACTGGATTTTTCAAGAACTAAAATATTCCATTTGTGACATCTCAGCAGTTTCCTCTCTATTTAATGACGACGAAGAAACATTGCCTGCTAGGCTCTAACATGTGACATGCTAGCCCGAAAGTTTTTCATTCTCTTCCTCCAACTCTTCCGCAAGCTTAACATGCCCTCTCTCAACGCACGAGACCACTGCAGCTAGTGAAAATTATACCACCAGCAAAAACATGTCTAAACATATTGCAACACGGCCTTGTCCGAGCAATCAATGTGGCTCAGTTCACGTCAACAGATCTGCCAATAACTGGAATGTCATGTGTTCTTGTCTAAAACTACCTCCCCACCTCTGCTTGCACTCAACCCTTCCCTACCTTCTCCGAATTCAGCTGTCTGTTTGGGCCCCGAGATGGATGGATGGAGTCTTGACAATGTCTACAGATGTCACATTCAATGCTTGTAAGGCCCATTTTGCTCCGGAGGGAAAAACTATCTGAACATACAGCAATCTTTGCAGGGTTATCTTCACTGACTAGGCAGCTCCTGCTGAGGCTCCCTTTTATGCTACAAATTATTAGATAGCGACAGAGGCTTTTTAAACCAAATGTCAGTGGCTGAGAGATTTACAGACAGACACACACCCTTGTGACTTCTGTCTTTTGTTCTATTCAGCAAGCCTATCTACACAGAAATGCTTGAGTCTTTCTCTCAATGGACAACACCCAAAATGCAAACCCAACACTACACACAAACCTACTAAAAAGCCTGCCACTCTATGAGAAGTTTAACACCATGACAGCTTTGGATCAAAACACAATCATTTCCTCTGAGGATCATCTCTAGTGTGGATGGTCTTACAAACAGTCAAGAATGAAAATTGTGTGTTAGAGCTGACAATACACCTCCAGTGTATAAACTCAACATAAAAGCAGCAGCATATATGGCTACAGTAACTTATTAGATTCGTACATTTTTTTAAGAAAATGCGAGTGGATTTTTTTTAGGTTGCTTGGAAAAGTAGCACATATCACCAGGGTTGCAACAATTATTCGATAAAATCGATAATAACCGATAATTAAAGTCGTTGTCAACGAATGCCGTTATCGGTTAGTAGGGCTGCTCACGTTACTGAGGAGCGTGATCACAAGATGCACAAATACACACAGCCGCTCACGCAATGGAGGTTACAGAAGCGTCTGCAGTAAATAACACTTGAAAAGAAAACGCGTTGATGTTACGGATGGCAAAACATCAGTAGGGTAGGTAAAAACTGTATCTCTTTATCGTGTAAACGTTGTATAGTTTAAGTGTTTTTGTTTAAACTGTTTGCTAACTTCGAAACAGTCACGCTAGATCTATTCACTTGCTACTCACTAGCATCATATTGCGCAATCACCTCATGAGCAATAGTGATTAGTTCAATGGCGCTACTTTAGATTATCTTAAATTACATGGCGCGAACAGTAGAATATTACATGTACTGATTGTTGTGGTTTTCAGTGAATGTAAATAATAGTACATTTGTGACTACTAGCTTTTTGTATGTCTACAGTTTTTTTATAGTTACTTGTTAACTAGCAAATCTGTTTTCAAACGTAATTTACTTTGGTTTTACGTATGCATATATCATTTTATTATACAAAATTACATTTTAGCGATTTATATCTTAACAACTGAATATGCCAGTCCATTCCTCAACAAGCAGCCACTATAACGGATTTCTACCTCCATTTCAAGATTTGTTTTTTTTATTTATTATTTTGATATTTCATCAAAATCTGCTGCTTAATATCATTTTCAGCATGTTTTTGTCCTAATTGCATAATGTGAATATAACAAGAGTACAACAATTGTTTTGCTTTTTTTTTAATATTATATTATATTATATTATATTATAGTTTTCAAAAACAAACTTTGTCTTTCATTTAAGGTTTAAAACGTCAAAATTAAAGATCATTAAACTATGTGTGGCTTTTGCATTTTTTTAAGTTCACTTTTATACATAAATAAAACCCTGATTTATGGTTTTATATAGTCATAAGCAAAACCTCAAATTAAAGAAGCATTCAGTTTTTATCAGATTAATCGAAAAAATAATCTCAAACAAAAAATGAAAAAGAACTTTGAAGTATATCGGGGTCTTTACGGATTTGGAACAACACGAGAGCGAGTAATTACTGACAGAATTATCATTTTTGTGTGAACTAACCCTTTAACGTGAGATGGCAGTACTAACCGTGGGGAATTTTAATCGTGATTTATTATCAAACTGGTAATCCTGCCACCCCTATATGAATGCCTTTTCTTTTTTATGTTTATAATAGCATACTCATTTTAAATACCACTGACTGATGGCTTGATGTGATGGCTTAGCAACTGAAAAGTTTCACAATAGCTGTCAGAGAAAGTCTGGTCTGTTTTGATATAGTAAAGGCCCTCCGCTTTGTCATGAGGAGATACACTCTAGTGGTGCCTGAGAGGGAGGAGGTCAACAGTTGACACATCTGATCTCTGTTGTCGCTCTCGCTCCGTCATGACTTCGGATTGAGCCGCAGGGAGCTTCCAAAAGACCTTAAGCTTGTTCAGTTGAAGGCCAGCTGCAGCCCGTGAGCTCCCATCCATCTCAGAGTTTGTCTTTGACATCTGCAGGGAAATTGGCTGATAGGAGGCTTGACCACAGAGATGCACCCAATGTCAGCCAACGACCCTGTAGGAAATTCAATTCAAAGCAGTCCATCTTTTGGCAGACGTTCTGTTCCACTGCATAAGATCAAACTCGAAGTTACATGAAACATGTATCATTTGCACTACAATGAATTGGAAAGGGTTTCACAAATTTGGTGAAGAGGTTAGAAATAAACCATCTGGTTGAGAACAAGGCGCCTTTTTCCCTAGAGATGCTCCCTTTTCACAAATGCATGTCACAAGATGCTAGCACATGCACATGTCTGACCACTTAGCAAACTTCTGCGCAAACACAGAACATTTGGGAACCATAATGGAGCTTTTTTTCCTAAATGGGGGTAATGGAATTTCTTGTAAAGCCCCTTTTTTTTCCAGTGTTGATTAGGAATGAAAAAACACAGAAATTCTTGTCCGACGCTAGGCGTATCTTGCCACATTCTCCTATGCTGCTTGTCACACACAAAACCACTTTAACAGTAGGCCTTACGCAGCAGTGGAAAGAGTTGGGAAGGAGCACGCAATCTACAAAGGCTCCTTCTTCCACTCCTCTCAAGAGTCTTGGGACTCACATGGTCCTTACTACAACCTTTCTTGAATACTGAGAGTTCTTGTGTGGAGAGCCAGAGTGTGGGTTTTGGAAAATTGTGCATATTTGACCCTTTTTACCCTCCTTATTCTGTCCACAACCTCCACATTCACCATGAATATATTGGGTGTGTCACACTGAACGGAACAATATCACAACAGTTTCCACCCATGACAGAGCTAAGATAGATGCAAAACTTCCCGAATACCACAAGAGGAAAGCGGCTAATCATATGATGAAAGAAAAGAAATGTGGAAAATAAAAAAAACATTCCACGGATCACGCTGCTGAATTTTGGAAAAAACGGTTACTGTGGAGATTACCCGTCATCAGTCAGTCAAACAATGAGGTTTCATGGCAAATTATCTTTTGTAAACAGAACAATGCGTGTACGCCACACCCTCATCCACTAACCAAACAAGCTATTCCATCTCTGTGAGAAACATGACGTGGCCATGTATGTCATGGCCAGACGGTGAGAAGGCATGACACAGTATTTTGCATCCATCATAAGGAACAGCATGGGATCAACAAAATAAAACAGTCTCACACAATTCAGGATTTGATGACCGAGACAGATTTAAATGTTTCACACACCTAAAGGCTAAAGACCTAAACCCTTTTTTAAGAAAAAAAGAAAGAAATTCTAAAACTTTGACTTAAAAATTCAAAAACTTAATTCCCATTTAATAAATAAATAAAACAGCAAAAAATGTCTCACTTTAAAACTAAATGCCTTCTGTGAGTAGCACCTGCAGCTCTACATGTCCTTCATAAGAAATCGCACTCATTGAACTAAATGATCATTGTAACATTCACATTTCCAGCTCAGATTGTTTCAGAATTCTGTCACGATGCATTGCAAAGGCACTGTTACGGAAATCTTAAAGGAATAGTTTACCCAAAAAAGGAAAATCCAGCCATCGTTTACTCATCCTCGAGTAGTTCCAAATCTATATTGATTTCTTTGTTCTGCCAAACACTAAGGATATTTTGAAAAAGGTTTATAACCAGGCTGGTTACAAAATAACTCAATGGTGACATCAAACAGACTGGATACAATCTTTTTTCAAAATATCTTCATTTGTGTTCGGCAGAGCTAAGAAATTGATGCAGTTTAGAACTACTTGAGGAGGAGTAAATAAAAAAATAAATAAATAAAAAAAACATATTTTACTCACACTGAAGTCATCCTAGGTGTATATGACTTTCTATTTTCCAGACGAATCAGAAAAGTGTTTTTTTTTTTATCCTGGCTTCCAAGGTTGGTAGGGAAGGTGGATAGTGCCCATTATTTTAAAGCTCCATAGATTAGATATACCCGCAAGTACTGCAACGTAAAACTAACCTAAAATTGTCTACTGCTCAATTTAAAGCATTCTTTGTCAGAAACATACACACACACACATATATATATATATATATATATATAAATATAAAATGCTTTACAAGAAAACATCTGTATATATATAATTAA
>JAUMHR010000060.1:11265107-11285107 GCA_032361145.1 Enteromius fasciolatus | reverse complement strand
AACTAAATATAAATGTAATTTGTGTCCAATTTTCTGATAGAATTTTTGAGCACAAAATCAACATATCTTATCATCAATAGGTCTGGGCGATAAAATAATCATCATCACAATACATTTATTTAAGTGATATTTTCCCTCAACAGAACAATAACAAATGTTTTATAATCTTTTTATATAATGTTAATGCACTAAAAGCAGAACGAAACGTTAAATGGCACAACACGGACCAATTACCAGCTTGACTCAAATGGCATTCATTTAAAATAGAATGTTTAAAAAATACATTCAGTTTGTTAAGGTGACCGAATAAGGTCATTTCCATTACTGCCTTGTCTGATGAACTGAAATGTGTTTTTGCTGAAAAAAGAAAAAAGAAAAAAAGTAACCCCTAACTTTAACATGCAATGTGTCTATCTTCACTTTCTTTTTGGGGAGAATGCACAGCTTGTAAAGTGAAGCTGCTTGGTCAGATTTGATCATGCATACTACATTTGACAAGTATGAAAACCCCTTTGCTATGTAGTGCAGTACCTACCCAAGCAGCCAACATGTTGCACTATGATTGTACGCAGAGCTGAAGCGAAGCCTGGAAACATATTCTATGGAAACCCACATAGGTACCCGGTAATGGTATCGGTCATGTACACAAACACACACTTAAGGACACACACTCTCTTCGCTTACTAGCTAATGTTGATGCAACTGCAAACACAGTTAAAGACTGTTGAATCACCAGCAACCATGCACGCTCAAACATCATCGTACACACAAACACACCCCTAGTATTGCATTAAACATCACACAAAAGTGGGAGGGTGAAAGATAAATAGAAACAGAAAAGACGACAGAGAGAAAGCGAGTAATGCAGTAAATGAATGAAGGCAAGAGGAAAAAATTCGATGAAAAGCAAGAGATCGCATCTTTAGACTACAACTACTTTGAGAGTGTGGGACTGAAACCATCCTTCACTAGCTCCCAGTGATAACAACACAAATGCTGAAGCTCGCTGTAATTGGAACGTGCAAATTAAAAAAAAAAAAAAAGCATGTTTGTTTTTCCAGACAAACGAGTATGAGCATCTGTTAAAAAGAGGCCCCTCTCTTCATCGCAGTCAGCGGTGATCTCTGTCCTGCCACTGCAAGCCGGGCAACCTCACATCCACATGCAATCATGCTCCACTAAACCCAAACGCTGATGCAAAATTAGCTACTTATTTATGCATTTATTTGCGCATTCACTATTTCACCCAAGCTAAGCCAATGTGAATCGCGGCATCCCTGCAAGGCTCGTTGGTTGCGCTGTTCTGCCATCAAACCAGAGCATGCATGCCACGCTGTCTGACGGGAGAAAAAAACAACACACAGATGCTAAGAATCACCTGACCTCTGTAATCATTACACTGCCACACTTAACCCTGGTACAAATGTTCTCCTATTTAGTAGTGCTAATGTCCCAAATACAAGCAAACTACAGGGAAAGTGATGCAAAAGAAATCTTTGTAACATACTGCTGGCAGGAAATGAAAAGCAACATACATGAAACTATTTTTTGACGCTAGATGATGTTAATGAGTAATAGAAGGGCAATCGAGTGTCTGCCCTGATTGTACAGAAATAGCTAAAGAAAAAACACTGGTTCTTTATTTCTCTGTCAAAGATATATCGCTGCATATATTTTCATTTAAAGTCTCATTGGCGGACTGTTTTACATGTTTTACTGTTTTAGTTAATGAGTCAATTTCACAAAATCTTTTGTGAACATGTCCGGATCATATTTAAACCTATAATCAAAAGAAAGGAAATTGTCTGGCCAATCTTTTTCTTTAGAACTTTATCATTCATCAAAGCTCAAGTCAAATATCACAAGAAAATGCTAGAAGTGTCATTGAATTTTGGTTATTACACATAAGACCTATTGTTTGGAAATAGGCTAATTGTTATTACATTTTTTAATTAAAAGCTCTAGAACTTACAGAGCACTGTAATATAAAAGTTGCTCTGAAGCCAAACCGAACTGACATTGTTTTTTTTATATCATTGCACTCTTTATTATGAATTATTGATCCATGCACTTCATTATTTATTCATGACCTCATAAACTTTAATAAGATAACCAAGCGTCCTTCTCTCACAACCAATTCTTGTCCACTTTGATGTTGTTCGCACTAATGCAAAGGTGGGACAATCATTTCTCCCCTCCAGCAATCTCACATGAGATCATAATAATTAGCAAACAACAATGAACCACCAATCCAATCCAATCCCAATAGATCACAACATCCAACTTTAAAGCTCCCCCTGCTATTCCCAATTGCCATGTTGATTCATAAAAAAATAAAAATCAAGTACTGATAATTAGATATTTGGGAATGATATGGGATTTACAAAATGTTTAAACCTACAGCGCTAATTAGAATTTGAGGGTCTGCAGTAATCACTCGTAATTAATGTCAAAATGCTAAATGTTTTACGGGTGCCTAAAAGTTGGCTTGATTTTGAATCATTCTTTCATTAAATGTTACCAGAGACATTTCACCATACTGCGACAGCTTCTACTCCTACTAACGAAGGCCTAATTTTCCATTTTAGCCCAATTCAACAGGTACATCCTCCTCACTGTTTCCCGCTAAACAATCCCCCACAGCTCATTAAGTGCCTCTAGCCATGTTTTCGGCACAACAGTCCGATCTGGTAGATATAGCTTTCCCATTTATAGCCAGTAGTTACACCAGAGAGACCAGAGTCACTGTAGAGGCTGATGTTACCACCAGCGCCCATGATCATGTCTGAGGAGGGAGGCTGAACAGTACAATTCTCCCCTAATTAGAGGGAACAGATGCTCTGCAGGGTAAACACAGCTTGATATGCACAACAATAAATTGCATCAGTCGGCTGGAGTAATCACTAGAGAAGAAAACTTCTCGATAGCTCCAAACACCCCCACCCTACAGGTTATGTAAAGTTTAAAGCATGCAAAAGCACACCCACACACATGAACGTGTACACAAGTGGTATTGTTCAGCGGTGATTTCTGCTTATGATGTCCTCAAGAAGGTTCTTCACAATTACTAATAAACTCCCATGCATAATGAGCGGTATTTGACATTCAACGCTTTACATTTAAACGCGCAAAGAGTGTAGGCTACTGTTTGGAAATCTATCGCATGATCTCTGACTTTCGATCACTCTCATTTGGTTAACAACAGTCCTTCAGCCTTGGGGTGGATTCTCCTGGATTACGGTGGATCTGTAGGGATAAGCTTAAATGTGATCACACTCGCAGCATATTTCATAATGACTGACCTTTCTCTTCTGATTATTTGGCATACTAAGCATCTCTCATAATTTTCCACAAAATAAATCACGCTCACACCAACAGCTTGTGAACATCCCCTGTGGGCCGTAAAACAAAAAAGGTGGCTTTCCACACAATGCGACTTTGTGAATGCGACATTGTAAACAAACTAACTGCTATGATTTGTGTCACAAGACTAGCAGCCCTCCAACACATCTAGATAGCATTTTTTGCCAAGAGGGAAAACAAAGAATCCTAAACAAATAAACACAACCTAACCTTTTGAGGGTCAAAAGTCCTCAAGAGGCCCTGAAGATTACAATTTACACAAAATATACAAGATCAGCTTCAATCTTCAGTACTTCATCCAAAAAAATTTAATATTTGGTCAATTTTCTTATGCGAAACACAAAGGACGTTTGTCTCGCATTCATTGTCATTGTATGGGAAAACATGGAAGTCAGTACTAACTGAGGCGTCCCTTATATTCTGCTAAACCATTTATAGGTAAATTACTTCTTTAATAATACAACCTGATGTTATAAGGGGGACTTATACCCTTTGTGATATTCAAAACTTATTTATTTAGGTTTCGAGACGTTGACACGACGACAGTCGCCGCTTTATCGCCTCAGGCTGCTGAGCCAAACAATCACACGGCGACGGGTAGCTTTAAAACGTTGATATCGCAGCTGAATCTTCATTTAACATTGATATGTTTACATAACACAAATCAGAAAGCTTATGTCTTCGTGTACCTCTCTTTACAAAGCAACTGGGCAGGTTTTGCTCTCTTCACAGGACAGAGAATTGAAGCTCCTCACGGGGAACAAATTGCAGGGTTTCCCCTTCGACGCAATAGCGCGAGGACACACCCAGAGAGGCGCGGTGGACTTTACCCAAGGGGATGACGTCAGAGGGATCGACTGATTACCTCTTTATCAATCAGCAAGAGAGCCTCTTCACATGAAATGTAACCGTTTATTTCTGACCATTAAAAGCCCGTGTTGGCCAGCAGTGCGAAACGTCCACACATCAATGATATAAGACTGCGCTAACAGAAAATGGCACTAAAATACGCCAATGTATGCATAAATAACGATATAAAAACGATAAGTGTAGCGTTTACGTGAAACAGGCAGTTACGAAACGGTACTGCAATACCGAAAAAAAATATTTTCAGTGAACTATATCTGTAAACGCTCCCTGAAACGCTGTGCAGAAATGATTACTTGCAACAGGCAAAAACAGGTCTCGTGAGCAAACACTGCGCGGGTCTGATGAACGTTTACAAGACGGAACATGCACGCGCACACCTGTGGATAGGAAAATCAAAAGGAAGGAAATGAATGCGATAAAACAGGAAAAATAACAAACCTACCTTGGGGCTGAAGGGTTGTCAGAAAGAGTGAAAGCCGCACATGGGACGTTCCTCTTCATTCAGTGCATCGAGAATCAAGCCCTGCTCCTCAAAAACAAGCCTTCTCCTCAAAACTCCCAATGAAGAAAAACGCAAAGGGTCTCTAAGTAAACGCGTGCACGGATCTGCAGTGTCTTTCTTCGCTTGCAAACCGTGTTTGTTTACTCTGCATCTGGAAACTAACTTTAGAATTGGTGCCAGTCAACCAGCAGGATGGAATTGGTCACTTTTCCTACATGTAAAATGTGACCTCCGCGTTTAGGCTAAAAACATGTAACTTATAAACTTGTGTCACGCCGCCGAGAAGTATGAAGCCCGTCTGCTCGAACCCAATCCAACAGCCTTTTCTTGTCCAGAGAAAGAGGAAATAATCACAAGAGGGATTGAGGTATTTTCCGCTTTGGTTACGGAACGCAAACGCAACAGATCCAAGTTTTGTTTGGTTTTAAATCTTGTTTTCTACGTGTTCACTGCTCTTTTTCTTTAATCCCAGAAATACCGCCGGGAAAAGTGCGGATGAACGCAACCTTTCACCGCGCGACGAAAAAGACAGTTTAAATCACTGGTTGCCGTGGCTGGAAATCGAAAGAGGCAAGATAGAGATTCAGTCTGAGGGTTGGGAGAGCTGCGGCGGAGAGGGAGGGACTTGTGTGTGGGATCAGTCATTTAAGGTGGATCATAAGGAAAATTGAAGCAAATGAATGGTCAGATCCTGGAATTCCCAACCCTTCGAGTTGCTAGACAGGGTAAATTGTAAAGCGAGATATGTAACTATAGACGCAGTGGTGCGACACGGTGTGGTGCAGGGATATTTTTATACGATTTTAATATTTACAGATGGTTGGACAACACTCAGATTTGAGTCAAAGCCAGCGGTATAGCTAAACATACCTGTTTAACGTGTAGTCCAAAAAAAAAAGAAGAATGATAATTTCCAGTCATACTATTTTTTTTAATACTTTTTTAAATTTTTACAGCAATTTTATAGCAGTCGAGTTTATTAATAAAACAAAGTTTTGTGGCTGACCCTACAGTTCTAAAACATAAATTAGCAGCATACGTTTGAATTTAAAAGCTGTAATTATTTAAAAATGATCATAAGTATGTGTTCACCAGTTGCATTCCAGCTTCAAAATCCACATCACTCCAGTCCAGTAGATGGCGGAAATGCATCTTAAGTTGGTTTGCCAATTTCTATTAAATATAAATGCAAAAGAAGCGGCAGATATTAAATTCAGGATTTTAATATGCTTCTTTCAAAGCCGTTCCGGGCATTGAAAAGACCTATATTTGGCAGATGCTCAAATTACATATTTCAAAATGAAAATGGGAAGTAGGCTGTTATACGCTTTGTCACATTTCACACCTCTTTTTTGTGACTCTAACGTAAGGGCACGATAACTGAGAATTGTAACACAATACGAGAGAACTGTAGTCAAATTGGCCTACGTAGTAGTGAACGAACAGCATTTGAATTCTATCAAACATGCGATCTCATCAATGTTTTGAAACTGCCGGCGTCCTCACTGAAACAGTAGCCCACAGGTGGCCCATTACTGTTTGGTAGCCATGGTTACCTATTTCTATCATTATTACATACTCTTAAAAGGGTGACTGCACATTCATAGATGTTTTTATTCCTTGGACAGTTCTGTGACTGTGGCTTATAATGAGGCTGAGGCCTTATGAGTTTCACAATTATTGCCATTGTTTGGTTTACATAAAAAAGCATGTAATCCTGTTTAAAAAGAAAAACCTTTGCCTTTCTGAGATGAAAGTGCTAAGAATTTGATATTAATGCTTCAGAGAAAATAGGAATGAAAGCAGCTTGACTTGAATGTCAAATATATTGAGTATGAAATTCAAATCTATGTCACATGTAGGGTAGGGCTCACGGTGCAGGGCACAATGCAGATTAAAAAGAGTAAATCTTCACACTGATATCATTACTCCATTCAACAGTGCAGCACACAAATTTACTTTTGATCATTTTATAAGATTAGATGCCTACAGTTGATGATATTGCAACATCAGTCATGCAACACTGTTCATAGTCATCATTTATTCAAATGCTAAGAAGATCTAAAACTATGTGTCATAATCCTCTTCTCCTTGCATCTTGAGACGATGCTTAAAAGTAAGCGAGATGCAAAACTAATATCAGTGTCCCTTCAATGGCATATTGTAAATCATCATCTGGCTCTATTTGATTTTCTGTTATTTGTTTGTCTACATTTTATGTCCTTGCTTGAGGCTATTTTAAATACCAGTATTTACACAGACACGGTGACGACAGATCTGAAGAACTACATTAGGGAAGTGTACACTTGCAAAACACAAATATTCCCTCTGGAAAGCAGAAATTTGACGTGTGGTGTGAAGCGCAGGGAGACATCCCAAAGGACAGTGTGTGTCTTATTTTTGCTCCTATAACTGACTTCACAATGGTATATTTACATTTGATACAAGTGGTGTTGTGGCAGCAGTAGATAGCAGAAGGTTGGAGAAGGCAGCCAAGAATAAACCGTTGATTGTCCTCCTACCAAACACACACATGGGATGGATGATGATGTATGAATGCCACAGTACAGCCACATTGCGCAGATGGTCAAAGATGTTCTTTAACGTGACGAGTGCAATACTTTCTTATGATGTATGGACCGTCACTGCTAATGGCCTAAAAGATGATTCATCCAAACCTTATGGTTCGTCTCAGCAGTGCCACAAAAATAGTCTTGCCTCTTTTGGGTCTCATGAACCAGCTCTGCAAGGTCAATTAAATAAACAATTAAGACAAACAGTCTTCGCTCTGTTGTAGTAATGATATTCATCTCTAATGGAGTCTTTTAAACAGAGCTCTCAAATAAACAGCCTGCTTTCGCTTGCGCAATTAAAGCACCCAAATGACTTGAAGATGCACCAAAGGACAAATGTGTTGATGAAAGCATTTCAAAAAACATCTTTGTAGATTTCTAAGTAATCCAAATATGAAAATAAAAGTATTGAGCTTGTGTTTATGATCTGCGGAAGCTACGGGAGTCCCAGAACGGCAAAAAAAGTCAAAGGGCAGCGTAAGCAGGCAGCCCATCCAGAGATGAGGGGAAATGTTTAGGAAAGTGAGAAGAAATAGTCTGAGAGTGAAAGTGTAACTGTAAATGAGATGTCTCCTTGCAGACTGAGAGACAATTAATGCCTGAAGCCTTAACGGCTTTTCTAAATTTTAATTTGCCTTTGTGTGTTAAAATATTGGCTTTATGTCCTCATTTGCCAATTTTAGAGAGAAAATGGGCTAACAGTACAGGGTTATAAGTACTGAACAGCAGAACATAACATCCAGAGCAGTTAAAATGAACACTGTGTTTTCAACCACAATGTTCTCTTAGTGCATTTTTTATTGCAATATTACCTAAAATTTTTATAATATTTACAAAAATTCTTCACAGATGCACTGAAAATGTAACATGCAAAGCCCAATTAAAATAATGTGTAAAAATATTAAATTAGGAGTAATTTACATTTTGTATTCATGTTGATTAGTATAATCACTCATGTAGTCTAACCATTAGTAAAAATTGAAAGAAATAAATAGCACATTAAAGTTTACATTTGGAACTACTCCTTGCTACAAGGTCAAATTATCTATATGGCATGTATGAGGGTTACTGACTGCAGGGTAAAGATGATATGATAATAATAATACATGTCTAATGCATGACTGTGCAAAATTCAAAAATGTATCAATTATCATTAACGGTATATTTAACTTTTTACATCACCCAAAACATGTTAAAATAATAGTCAATTCATGAAAATGAAAAGCATTATAATAAAGGGTATATATAAGGGTGATATAAGGATGATTATGTGTGAATGCAGGCACACTGTACAGTATATCTGTCAGTACCGAAAGCACTGTAGTTTGTTTTATTATTTATGATTTTCTCTAGAGGGAGTCTTCAGAAAACAGGGCTCTTGGGTGTAAGGGTTTTGCCTCTGCTATTTACACACAGGCTGTGGCATGATTTGTCTCACTTTAACTGGCACCCTACTGAAGAAAGCTGACAAGAAAAAGTTTAGCCTAGAAAATGTTTTCTGAAACGTTTTCCTTAGATTTAGAAATACTTGAAATGTTTCTCTTTCTGTCTACACTTGATGGCATTTAGCTGCTCTTTGCTAATGTATCTGTGATAGTTTTAGATCAGCTGTTGATGAAGCTGACCTGTCATCCTTTAGAACTAAAGTTTCTATCAAATCACTTTTAAGAGCACTTAGCACATACTGAATGGCTTTACATAATGTAAACTTACTGTAGTCACTTAAACAGATCTCTGCACATTTTATTCATGAAAAAATTGACACATTTGCAAGCTCTCCGTTGTAGGAGTATTTTTTTTTTCATAGTGCTTCTGTTTTTAATGGATTTATCTTCTACATTTATTTCACAAGCTATCTTGAAAACACCATATAATGCCATATTCATTCCAACTTTTTTTTTGCCTAACAAATTCATGCCCCAAACACTAAAGCACCACAGCATGAAGCACATACTAGCTTTGGCCCAGATTAACACCCCAAAGAGTGTCATACATGTGGTGTGAAAGCTTCCAGGTCAAAAATTTCCTCCATTAACACCCTTTCTCATATCCAGTTTTTATATGAATATGTAGTGTAGTAGGCTATCCACGGTCTACAGAAGTCATTTCACAGTTTTGTGGCATACCATGGGACTATTGTGAAAATGTTTTATTAAAAATGCAGGGATAGTTGTTGTCAAGCATATAAAGATTGCTAACATGAATTCTGAAGATTTCAGTACAGATTACTCATGAGGAAGCGAGAAAATATCAATGTATAAACCTTTGTAAACTATATCCTTGTGTTAAACGCTTTACCCTAGGTTTCTTCAGCAGGAGAGTTGCTGGAATCGATGGAAGTACATGCATAATATATGTCACTCTGAATCTAATTATCTGCTAATAGGTAGCAATGGACATAGGGAACTTCACACAAACTGGGATTTCTTGATTTGACACATTTAGGCTCATTTTATGTGTACTGGTGATTCTGCTGGGTTCAGTAAGGGTGGGTCAGTAAAACATGTTCTCATCAGTCTGTAGAACTTGTGGACTTGTGGATCATGAGCAGAAAGCTAAAAAGCTAGAAACGTGAAACTAATTGGTCCAGTCAGGACTGTGTGTCAGAGACTACAGTAATTCTCTCATTTAAAGCTTCCACTTATCAGTTCCAATGGGTATAAAGTGCACTTCATTCACACCAATGTTTGGATAATTATTTGTATTTTACTCTTATTTGATTGCATTTTAGAATAAATCTTGTTAATATTTTTTTGCTAACATGAAATAATGACTAATACGTTTAACTCCTTTTACTAATCTTGGTTAATAATGTTATATGTAGAAATTAATAGTTCAGGTTTTATGAATGATCAGTAGTGTGACAAAGGAGACGGGGGCAAGCGGATCCATACGCAAGGCTTTTATTTTTAAACATGGTCGCACAGGCTGGGTCAAACAGAGGTGAACAGGTGTGGCAGAGACACAAGAATAGTCCAGAGCGGTAGAGAGGGTCGGTCGATGGGCGTACAATATCCAACGGGGCAAAACCAGAAGGAGAAACCAAAATGCAAGGCAAAGGTTGGTAATCAAGGAAACACAGTATAACAGGATACAATGAAATGCTTAATACGAGGGAAAAATACCCAATACCCAGCGTTTAAACCGACAAACACAAATAGCTTTAAAAGGTGGAGACAAAAGGTTAACAAGGGGGCGGGGCTAATTAATCACTATGGAAACTAACATGGGAGCAGAGGCAGAACAGGGGAAACACTGAAACTGTGGGGAACACACTTCACAATAAGAGTCCTTAGAGTACAATGCAGAAACAAGACGGGTAACACACAAAACTGTCCTCTGGTAGAGCTCAAGGGCACTCTGGCTGGTGATCGTAATAGTTAATTTATTATGAATAAACATGAATTAATATCAATATGTAATGTTACTTACAATGCTGAAATTCACATGGACCTTACCATATTATCTGCAATCATTTCTGTTCACTAAAGCTAAAGCACTAACTGATGTTATTATTGTCAAAGTTCATGGTTTCACAATCTCATTCATGCCTGTTGTGTGTGAGTAGTCTGAGTAAATGAGTAGGTGTGGCTGAGTGTGGGTAATGAGCTAACTAGTTCCAGCTGTGGCTCGTTATCTAACACTGTTTAATGTGTGCTAACCTGTCCTGTCTTCGTCAGTTCCTCTGTTTTGCTTCACAGGGCTTCCCTCACGTATGTTGCTCTCTCCAGCGAGTGTCACACCCACGGGCTGTACTGATCCCAGTACAGCCGTCAACACACGCTCACAATCACCTGATTATTGATTCACCTCACCTGATCCACATCTAGACACCTCTTTAAAAGCAACTCTCACCAGTAGTTTGACGGCTGAGCTCAATGTAACTACCTTTATAACTTACCTGCTGCCTAATGTGATCCTCTCATGTCTATCGATCATCTATGTAGATTCTATGAAGCCGAATTGAATGCTGTTTTCACGTTACCTGCTGTGTATGCCAACAAGAAAGATATCTTGAATCTCACCTCGCAACTCACCTGGAAAGTCCTCAGCCTAGAAGGATCACTAAAGACTTACCACACCACTTACCTGGACTGAGCTCAACCAGGAAGGATTACTGGAGTCTTACCTTACTACTTACCTGGAAGGCCCTCTGTCTGGAGAGATTGTGATCAGAGATTGCATCATCACTGTGAGAGTATATTCACTTACCTGATTTCACTTACCTGCTACCACAGAGCACCACCCAGACACCTAGGAAGGAAGTCACAAGTCACAAGCCAGAGACATTATTTATCTGGAGATCACCTGGAGATCACCATCTCCACAGGAACACTCTAGAGAGTGATCTGGAGATCGCTCTCGTTCTCACTGACCAAAGACTTTACTTGCACCTTTTATTCTTTAAATAAACACTATTGCATTAATAACTGTTGTCTCGCCTCCTCCATGCTCTGAGCGTTACAGTGAGGATTCACTGAGGATTTCTGTCTTCGACAAGGATTGCCCACTGTGGTCCCTGCGCTACCAACCAGTTTTTACGCTGTCTCTTTGAACTGAACTCTTGATTGGACTGACATAGTCAATAAAGATTGTTTTTGCATCTGCAACTGAATCCTCTGTTATTCACTCGTCACAGTAGGAAGTGACCATGATGGAATCAGCAGAAGCAGCTAACCTGCAGGACCTCCTGGTCAACCACACCGACCGTATGGATCGCCAGGACGGACAAATTAGGGGTATGGGACATGTGATACACAATGTGGTAGCGCAGGTGTCCGAGCTCTCCTCATTACTGCAACACCTGAGACTTCCCACTGCGCCATCCACACTGAAATCATCCTGAAATCACCTGATCAACACCACTCTGAGCCTCTTTACCCATGCCGGAAAGGTATGGTGGTGAACACAAAATGTGCAGAGCCTTTTTGTCAAAGTGTTCTATGTTCTTCTCGCTGCAGCCACTGACATTCGCTAGGACATTCGGAGGAAGTGAAAGTGGCGTTTGTTTTGACTCTATTGACAGGCAAGGCGGCATTGTGGGGAACGGCAGTGTGGGAGAATCAACACCTGTGCTGCTCTTTGTTCGTTCTGACTCCATAGAATTCCGCACCCTGATGGTTGAGGGCCGAAGCAATGAGGAGGCGCAGTGGGACATCTTCCTGTATGGGTTAGCCACCTGCATTCAAAAGGAGATTGGAAAAGTTTGAGGGTGTCGTTGAACTAGCACTACGCATGGATGTGCGCCTACAACAACGCTCTCAATGCGTCAATGGCCAGCCAGTGGTGAGTGAGCACGCCTCCATGTGTATGGAGCGTGCGGTTAACCACATCATGGACGTTGAACCCATGCAGGTAGGCAGAGCTCGGATTTCCTGAGAGTAGAGAGAACGACGGAGAAAGATGGGGCTGTGCCTGTACTTGTCGCTAAAAAGGGTGTCTTGTTGCAGCCGTGCATTGATTATCGGGGCTGAACAACATCACGTTAAAGAATACTTATCCTTTGCCATTGATGTCTTCATGATGTCTCCTGAGTGCATGATACCGGAAAGATTAGTTGTCTCTGCCGTCACTTGGGTGATCGAATCGAAGGTCCATAATGCCTTAGAAGAGGTAATGCCTCCGCCCGGATGCCGAACGAGTCATTTATTTGTGCCGGGGGGATTATGGTCTGATGTAATTCAGTGGGGTCATTTTTCCAATGTGGCTTGTCATCCAGGAATCTTATGCACCATTTTTCTGGTTAAACAGCGATTCTGGTGGCAGGCCATGGCTCGCGACATCCAAGAGTTTGTTTTGGCCTGTTCAGTTCAGACTTCAAATTGTTCTCCAGAGGGGTTACATCAACCGCTGTTGGTTCCTTCGAGACCCTGGTCCCACATCGCGCTAGATTTTGTGACCGCCCTCCTACCCTCTCTGGGCAATACGGTTGTTTTAATCGTAGTGGACCAGTTTCTCGAAGGCAGCCCATTTTATTCTCTTGCCCAAATTACCCTCATCCAAGGAGACAGCAGTTACTGTCATAAATCACGTCTTTCGCATTCACAAAATATTTGGAGAGAGTTTTGTCTGGGGGCTTCGGTTTTCACCCTCAGACTTTCAGCCAAACTGAGCGGGCCAACCAGGATCTCGAGAGGTCACCCAGAATCCCACTTCCTGGTGTCAGCAACTGTTATGGGTTGAGTATGCATCTCATTGCCAGCGTTGTCCACGGGGACCGTTCCAATGTAGTTTAGGTTACCAGCCACCTGTTTTCCCCAGTATGGAATCCGAAGTCGCGGCCCCCTCTAACCACGCCTTTGTCCAGAGGTGTCACTGTACCTGGACAAGAGCTTGTGAGACTCTTCTCCGGGTGCGGGAGCACACCAAGGCTAAAGCCAATCGCCACCGGTCTAAGCCTCCTGTATATGTCGTCGGTCAAAAGGTGTGGCTTTCTACCTGTAATATTCCTCTCTGGTCTGTCTGTAATAAACTAGCTCCTAAATTTATTGTCCCTTTGCCTGTCACCAAAATCCTTAGTCCGGTGGCAGTCCGCCTCAAACTCCCTCCTGTGTACAAGAGAATTCATATTCATGACTGAGGAGATATTTTCTTAAACCCCCTGAACAACATGTAGGGAGCTGTTTGACAATTTTCTGAAAGGTTTTCTGACCCTAAGACTTAACCATTTTCTCCAATTCTCCAGCTGTGAGTCTTTAGCCACTCAAACTCTACTCCCCACCGTGTATTACGATGATGACATGTCCTCTTCCAGGCAGCTTTGTAACATTTTATGTTGATTGGAAATTCTTAATTATTTCCCTGATGGTGAAAATGGTAATTTTCTCTGATCTAGTTCTTTTCTTAAATCCACTTCACTAATTGGTGAAGCTCAATTATATTTTGCTGAACATCATAAATATATTATTTGTTTTTTCTCATTGTGTTGATGATTAAGGGAATTTGGGTTTTATTTTACCTCCTATATATTTCTGTGAAATGTCTGGATAATTTTATATCCATAATCACCCTTGAGTGCTCAAAATTGTGAATATGAATGGGAATATACTCATAAAAAATTCTAGGGGTGCCAATAATTGTGGTCAAGAAGTATTGGAGAAAAAAATTTCATGACAAGAATTTCTTCCTATTTTTAATTGTTTTACTTCAATGATAGGTTAGAATTGTGTGAATTTTTTGAATGAAAGATCAAAAAGGATAAACAATGCAGATTTATCTTCAGAGCCACCTCAGATTTACCAAGCGTGCCAATTTTAGTGGAGGGCACTGTATACAGGGCCATTGCTAGGTTGAAAGTTGATGACAATTATAGAGCTCTACTTTGAGTTCTCCTTGTAAGATATTTGAAGGGTGAAGGGTTAAGGGGACCAAAGAACTGTTTCTTGAAGTGCCCTTCTGCGTCACGGACATGTCATCATGATGGAAATAATCAGCGCAAAGGATCATGGGGCCCAAAGTGTCCATCAATTATACCCTTCAAAATCCTTTATTCTGAAGGGCCCTTTGAGTTTTGAGCACTTCAGTTGGAAACGACCCTTTAATATGGTGGCCATGATTGTTTACATGTCAAAGTACCCTTTACGGGGCGATATATCCCATTTGGAATGCATCAACAAACACAAAGACCAACAAACACACCCGCCATGCACAAAGAAAGACACAACTCACATCCCCATCATTCACCATACTGTAGGTTCACACAGTTAAAAGTAGTATGTGAAAAAGATAAATGAAACTTTACATTGGAAAATATACTTAATATATACACAGTTAATTACATTTCTGAAAGAATTGTTTGAACGTTGTTCAAGAATTGTTACAGGTTTGTTTGAACGAAAATAAAATGTTACAAATTATATCGTTTTTTTTTTTTTCTGTCAAACATTTGCTCCATTCTCCCGTCCAGTAGGTGACACTAAAGCAACCGCCAAACAAACCTTAAGAATAAGAAGAATTATCATACAGAGCCACTGAGTGAATATTCAATATCTTTTGATACTGAAAGATGGAGAGGTCTCAGCTATAAAAGATCACGGTCATAATTCAGAACTGCAGACGATAAGTGAAACGGCATGAAATGTCTGTGTTTTGTTACAATTGGTAAGTGCCCGTCACTCTTTGGTTCCGTCCACATGGGAGGAGCTCAGCTTTTTTTGGAGAGAAGCTGTATCATTTTTATAATAATATGAATAAACAAATAACACTGTGGGAGTGAATTCCGAACACTCTCTCCACCTTCAATACTACGAGTGAGGTGAAACCCTTGAGCAAGGGACTGTTCCCCCAACTGCTCCCCGGGCGCCGCAGCAATGGCTGCCCACTGCTCCGGGTGTGTGTTCACGATGTGTGTGTGGTTGTTCACTTCTCATTGCTGTGTGTGTGAGCACATTGGATAAGTTAAATGCAGAGCACAAATTCCAAGTATGGGTCACCATACCTGGCCACAAGTCACTTCACTACTTCTATAGGTACTCAAGATGTACCCTTTAAACCCAACAAATACATACAATATCTTATATAAAAGTTAAATATCAGATTTCCCTAACAACCATTATATCATTCCTTATCAATAAAATAAATAATATAGACAGTTTGAACCAATGGTTGAGATTATACAAATCTATAATTGTCAATGTACAAGTGAGTGTGCGCACTCAGAAACACGTGTGGCAAGTAGTCTCCATGGCTACTCTGACAGGCAATCTATATTTCTCTCCTGCAACATTCTATGCATTCTTTGACCTATTAATGATTGCATGTCAAGATGCTTGCTGAGCTTTATCTCAAGAAAGGAAATCTAGTAAAGCGATGACAACTGATTGATATAAAATGCAAATCATGCCCAATAAAAGTTGTGGACAAAACATTCAATAATAGTAGTAATAGAATTAGAATTTATTATTTGCTAAACATTTTCTAAATATTTACTTGATTTTAGGCCAGTCAAGATGTAGAGCAGTTGGTTTCGTTATAACGTTATGTAATTGGTTTACGGGTACACCAATGATTTTAAACTTCAGATAAGCGCAACTAAACTAGCTCATAATATATCTAGCCTTTTTCTGTAAAAGAGTTTTTTCTTTATAATCTTGTCTTGTCCCAACTTCGAAGTATGACATCCGAAGTATGAGGAATATTTTTTTCTGGCCTGCAGTCAGAATTGTTGCTCTAACCTTTGGCTGCCGACAATACAATTATATGTGGTGCCAGGCTGATTTTGAGGCTCAGAAATTCATGAGCTCTGCGGTGCAGCTGTGACAAAGCTTTTTCCAAGCAGGCTGCGCAAGGACACTTGGATATAAGCTTCAGCACAGAACACCACCTTTAACCATGGTTATATCCTACAGTCACTGAGTCTTTCCTTGTGAGGATGCCGAACGCTAATTTGAAGTTAGTGCACGCTCATTCCTCAGTTCATTGACTATCGAATAAATTGCGGAGGAACAGCAACAGTGTGGCTAAAAAAACGAGCGAGTGATTACAGTCGGGACAGTGTGCCAGAGATTAGTTTCCTAATTTGTATGCTCTACTCTTATCAGTTTCAGTGGGCGTCAAGAGCACCTCATCACACACTACCAGCAGGACTCCACTATTATGCCACCGTGTTTGTCTACCCATCCATGTCATGAGCGTAAGCGTGACTTCATAGGTTCATGTACTGTTGTCATACACTTGAAATTGCTAGTAAATTTCACAAACAATTAGAAGAAAATTGCAAAAAACATTGAATCAAAATTGAACACTGAAGAACAACTCCAGTAATCTTTGTTTTATTTGCTAATTTGAAAAATATATTTTCCATACACACACACATATATATATGTGTGTGTGTGTGTGTAAATGAGTACATTTAGGCATTTGAATTTTTTCATATATGAAATACCTTGCATTTTTAAAGCTAAAATACGAAATTATGGGGCATTTTGATAATGACTGTCATTTTCAGAGGAATGTGTTTTGGAACACAGAGAACAAAAGCTTTTGGATACTTTAGCGTTACTATAGCTACAGAAGAGTGCAGTACTATTTCCGTCATCATGTTCCAGTCAGGAAAAGGCACAGACATTTTATGTGATTTATGACAAGCGTATCTATTGTTTTATGAGCTTGCTGAAAACAAAAGTGACCATTAGTGCTGGTAAACCAGTAAAACGCCAACCTTCTCCATTTGTGACCCAATAGCTCTTCCATATGGATGATCTTATAGTCATAATATGCGTTTAAGCAGAAGTGGATGAGACTATGAAATGTAAGGAGACTTATCTATATAGATTTCTACTCTTAGATGGGACTCGATTTAATCCATATATTTCTTTGTCATGATAGCTCTGTTGTTCTCTGGCTAAACGACTGAATAACCATCATTTCTTTTGTCGATTCTGAATCAAATGTTCTGGTTTATACAATCGAAGTAAAACGTGTTTGCAATATGGCATATTTGGTTTGAATTATGATATGTTTTCTGAAATCAGTAATCCTGAAAGGAAAGTGTGAAATTGCGTTTCTGCTGCTGCAAAGCCTCTCTTGAGTAACGTCACCAACGTGGGCTGTGTTAGACCTTTTTCCCTCTCTCCCACGCTTGGTACCACTGCCTCATCATTAGCATGCAAGCCACAAACACTCACACACACACACACACACACACACACACAATCCTGTACCCAGGCTTTCACTTCAAACACCAGCGTAGAGTTAGTCCGTATACAGCCGGCAGCATCAGAGCCCAGGATGCTGCAGTTAGGAAACCACACTGCGTTCAAAACGTGTAAAAATGCATGTTTGCAATTGAGGAACTTATACATAAATACAAACAAGTTCAATTAGCCAAATCCGCGCGAAACAGATAAACATGCTCGTTTGACCATATGGGTGTAAGAAATCCACAACGGCCTGTGGCTTTGACTGCAAAATTTGAGTATACAAACACGTAGGTTCCAATCATTTTCATGAATCGTGCTTTTCTTTCACAAATGTAATGTACTTCCCAAACCATTTACATGCTTGAGTTTGCCAGTGGCCTATTTCACACGGAGCTGCTCAGAGAGAATTCTATTGCAGAATTACTTTTAAACCTAATAAGTTCACAGCGCAAAGGGAGTAAGCCAAAAAACACTCACTTAATACCAGCCAGAGGAACACAAGAACACAAGCTCCTTTATATGCTAATAAGACTCTGCTGCTGTGCAGTGCTTACATTCTGCCATACCATTATGCACTTACTATATTTTCACATATTTACATGGTTCATAACTTCAGTAGCACATTCAAAATGTGCAATTTCTGGCAACCCCTGTTACCAAAATTGTGGCTCTTTTTTGTACATTTCAACCAATAGTAATGAACAAACAAAAAAAGTGATTCTGGCAAATAAAATAAAATGATAAATAAGAAACTTGTATATTTAGCTTAAATGAAACTGTTGTTCAAAAACTGCTAGCTTGGGACCAAATGTCAGTTATTTATAACTTAAAATCACCATAAAAAAAATTATTTAATACGTTTTCTTACAGTATTGAGTTTAAATTGTGTTTACCATAATAGATAATATAATATTTACAAAATTTTAAATGAAATGTGAAAAATATATTAATTCCCTAATAATAATTAGGTACAGGTAAAATACAGTTCCTTTCAATGCTAGACTAATTTAATAGTAGTTTATTAAAGGTATCGAATAGTTGTCGCTAAAAACATAACATTTTTAGTCACTGGGTACCAAAATGTTCTGTATTTGTTTAAAGTGTTAGAAAATATATTTAGGTCATGTCCGCATCTTTAATGTTTATTTCCTGTCTCTAGCAGTGCACTGTCGATACTGTTTTAAAATGTTTTCTGTTGAACCAGATCAATAATATAAATCAAACTATTACGGTTCTGCTCAGGTCGGTGTAACAGAGGATATTGTGGGGGTTACTACAAGCACTTGTTAACAGCTGTGATCCATGTGGCCCTGTATGCATGACTAACAAAATAATGGCATGCTCTGAATTGCATGCCGGGCTCAGATCCTCACAGGAAGCCCACTGTGTCGCTGCCCTGTTTCGCTCCAGTTGTCATGGTGTATGCTACAGTCATAAATGTAAATACCGTTTTACAATAACAGTCTATTGCAGATATGATGACTAACTACGATGAAGATTAACGTTGATCGGTGATTGGTGTTAAGGTGATTTTCTGACTTGGCAAATCAGTGTAGTCATATGAGCTGGTCTGAGAGCGGAGAATGATGCCCTTGTGTGTGAGAGGGAAAAGGATTGTCTGCTTTACAAAAAAGGCTTCTATTGTGACTGAACATCATGAAAGATAGTTAGAGAGGAGAAGAGCTTACAGAAGAGTTTCTTAGAAGGCTTAGTCTCTCTTATGTTTACACCGAAAAAAGAAGAGCGAGAAACGCACTTTGTGGATTAACGTGCTTATTGAAGGCTACTGATAAGCATGTATGGCAGAGAATCCAACAGTTCCAAAAATGCTGAGATGTGTCCACACTTTCTCTTTCAGTCCGGTTATATAATTCACAGGCCTTCCCAATTGCACCGGTATCTGTATACAATTATCTCTATATTTTTCTCGTACATTTTTCTAATAGACCTCAGACCTAAAATGATATGCTTTACTGTGTGGATGAATTTTCTGTTAAAACCGAGGTGAGATGGGACATATTGAAGATCTTGCTCTTTTTATAACCAAAAGCC
>JAUMHR010000060.1:11252064-11264303 GCA_032361145.1 Enteromius fasciolatus | reverse complement strand
GTGTGGATGAATTTTCTGTTAAAACCGAGGTGAGATGGGACATATTGAAGATCTTGCTCTTTTTATAACCAAAAGCCATGGTAAAACCATAGTTTGCTATTTACTAGCGAGTTAAAGATTGTATTAGAGAGAAGAGATGTTTTAGTCAGTTTTACGGGACAAAAAATTGTAGGCCAATAACAAATTTGGGATATTGCATTGGGATTGTATTGGGATATAAGTCAGGAATCTTTTTTGAGGAAGAGAACACCAAGGCATCGGTTGATCTTGCTTATTTTCTAGAGAAACTTTCTCCGTGGTGCTTTACTGGTTTCTTAAACTAATGTTCATGGGGGTTTGTAAGATGCATATGAAAAGCTCATATGCTCTCTCAAACTCCCTCTGACTTCAAAATTGTCCAACATCATTGTTTTACCTTTTTCTGATTGAGGCAGTTTAATTTACTATGAAGTGTAACCTTTCATACATGATTACATAATGTGTTAAGCCATGTGTAGAGCCCTTTGAAGGTGCATTGAAACAGCAGTTTTACTTCATAAACAAGCAGAACGAGATGAATATGATACAGTACATATGAAACAGCCAACATATTCAAGTTGCATTGTGTTTGCCGAAGTTCAGTTCAAGTCTAGCCATGCCTTGCAGCAAGCAAGAAGGTGTAAAAAAAAAAGTAATTCCATGACTCCGTAGCAGATACAACCCAGGGACATCTCAGAGAACAGGCAAAGTGACAGTTATCCAGGCTATCAATTACTTTGACACATTGCATGCCTGTGGCGTTCATTATACACTCGCTGGCCTGAAAGGGCTGCGGCCATTCATCACCACAGTGAGTGAGTCTCAAGGCTGATGTGCAAGCCGCAAATGAGATTTTCTAATTACTCCCGCAATTTCTTTGATCGAAAGGCAGTAAACCGAGGGCATTAATTGGAGAACGCGTTCCGATGGATGGCTTTGTTTATTTGACATTTGTGATCATATGAAGCTCATATAAAGCTCATGCTTCGGTGGAGCGCGCCATGTCTGTACGAGACAAAAAGAAAGCTTGAGAAAAATATAAATAAATGGACGCAAATAAAACTCCTTTCTATGCTATAAAAAACGCAGAAATGTCAGCGAATACTGCTCACACTGTTGTATTCTGGGTAATTGTAACCAGAGGGTATACTTCAAAAGAGAATAGTCGGTTCAGTACACATCTGTTTACCTCTCAAGCCTAAAATTAGATAAAAGTGACAGTGTAAACGGTTACTGGACGAAGGCAGACATTAGCATGCAGCAGTGTTGGATTTATTGAATTATAGCAGTGCTTTTGGCTCATGAATCCTCTCATTAATAAACCCATTCACAGGTGCACCTGTGTCGCATTGTTTTTGTCAGCAAATGGCACCTAACTAGTTTACCTTGCTAACGGGCGAACCTGCCCCTTGGCTTTGTAAGATCATTTGGTTATATCGGTATCTACTTCTGCTAGACTACTATATATCTACTTTTCAATAGCGCTACAATCTGCAGCTCAATATGTAGTCTGTATTTGTCACATCGTCCGCAGCGCCCCACTGTTGTCCTAAAGCTGTTTTGCTTCCAAATGTCCAACTGTTGACGCTCAGTGCCAGAGAGAGAGAAAGAGAGAGAACGAGCCTGCCAGGAAACAGACTGAGTCAGCATGGGGAGGGGAGTCATCGTCCCTTGAGCCTGGAGCTGGTCCAGCGCTTGCTGAGGTATGACGATAACAAGAGAGATGAGAGCTGCTGGGAATCCCTTCAGGTGATTGTATAACAGAGCTAGAAAGATACATATAATCATAAAATAGATGAGTTTGGGTTATATATTCAGATCATTTCTAGTTGTTTTGCTTGAAGTGTTGAAGGAGTCACATTGCATCAGACAAACATAAGTGTGCGGGAAATACGTGGGTCTTCTAGGTCAGGGATACACAAACTTTTGTAAGTCGCAATGAAGTTGTACATCTGTGTATAACAGATTTAAATGTAAATATTTTGAATTTAATGAATTTACATACTGATTTTCATGGGAAAATTACCGTTAGCTGTTCTTTATCAGTAATGAAAGAAGCAGAACCCTCAGTAAACAGGAAAGTAAAGGCCAGAAAAAAACCCCAGTAAGATTGAAGATACAGGCTAATGCAAATATAAATGAACAATTCTGGAATGTTTTGTTATGGTTACTGTTAAAATGCTTATTTTTTTCCTTTTAAAATGTCCCCCAAGTGCCCAATTGTGGTCTGCAATCCCCAGTTTGTAAACAGCGTTCTTTGCATGCAGAAACAGTCCTTTTAATAGCAACTTTTATTTAGATGGATGCAATGTGCTTCAGCTATGGGGGAACCAAGCCCAATGGAAAAATCGATGCAAAATATGTCATCTACCATCTAACACTGACAAGTATTGATCATTTTATAGGTGAATAAAAGTTCTGTCTCGCTCTTAAAACAAAAACAGATCTCTGGGATTGTCTAAAGCTTAAAGTCAACATGAAATAGCATTTAATCTACCTGTAGTGATATGTAGGCATCAAATGCTAACTTGAATGTAGCCAGTTTAAATAGGATGAAAAAATAAGATGGATTAGCTGGACATTAGCTGGAAGTCTTAAAGTTAAAAGTGTTTGGTTAAACACATGACTATACTTGTCATTCCTAAAACATAGAGGCAGCTATACAAGGGCACAAGGGCTGATATGCTCAAAATGAAGAAAAAGTGCAAAAAAAAAAAAAAAAAAAAAAAAAGAGAAAGAAAGAACTAACCCACAATAGCAAACAAACCCCTGTCTTGCTATATAATAAAACACATTCAAAATACTAGCTTGACAGCTGTCTTCATTGCTTTAGGGATACAGGTTTTTTAAACAATCTTCTAAAACATTGAGAACACAGAACTTGTGTATTATTTATAAAACCTCAGAAAACCCTGTCCTTTACCTCTGTGATCAAAGGCTTCTGTGCTCAGTGTTCTCAGGTAACTGATGATGCTGAACGCATACATTTTCTACCTTTAAATGTTTGCATTTGCATGCAGAACCCGTTTACAGTTTTCTAGGGTTTTCCCTCAGCACCATCAAAAAGGAGTATCCTAAGTCTCTATGACCTAGAAAGAAACTGCGAGAACCTGCACAGGCTGCTGTCATGAACACCACTCCTTTAAGTTCAAATTGCAGTGCTGTCTCAATAAAAGAAATATGGCATAAATTGATTTGCATGCCTTATGCCTTGGGGGAAGAAGTCTTTTCATTTCGGGTCTAGGGAAATTTGGATCATTATAGCCAAGCAGTGGAGCAAGAAAAAAAGAGCTCATTTAAAGTCTGTGTTCAAAAGCTTTTTACTCCGTGTTGTATGTTTATCATTGCGCAATTCTTTTTTAATTGCCTGTGAAATAGAATTTGTATACTGTATCTGATTGTAGCAACCACAATGTGCATTTTGTATTGATTTGCTATTAAAGACTTATTAGCAACTGATCAGGTTCAATCAATTTAGAATATTATGCATCTAGTATCTTAAAGAGCTATGAAACACAATATGAAAATTCAATATGTGCTCAAGATGTTGTGCAATGGTTAGGGTTCTTTAAGGTTAAAATCAAATCTCAGCTGCTCTTTTTAATTGTAAAGAGAGATTTATTCATCCCTAACCTAGATTAAAAGAACCTACACATTTTGTTCAACAGTTCCACTTCAAGGCGCCGGCTAAGCCTGTGGGAGCCAAGCATATGCTGGATTTTTATGTTTCAGGCTGCTGTAAATTTATAATGAGGATGCCATCACACTTCTCAAGCGATTTTGTGTGTTATCAAGTGAGCATGCAACATTAAATGCACTTGATCTTAATATGGGATCAAATTATTACTCCTTGAAAAATTACTTTATTGATTATACAAAAATGGAAGTAGTTCAGTAGTTCAGTCCAGTTTCTCTTCCAATCTCTACCATGCACTTTGGTATTAATAACATGGTGTAATCGCTTGCAAGTTTTATTCAGAATTATGCGGTCTTGGTAAATTTCTATTTAGGCAACAGAAATCTAAATCTAACATCATTATCTATAAATGCAACACAACACAATTGAAATGATCCCAGGTCCAGAAATGTGGTAAAAATACAGGTAAGAAAGTCCATGCGACATCAGTGGATCAACTTTTTTTTTGCGCAAAGAAAACAAAAATAACATCATACTCAACCATTCTTGTCCCATGACTTACGTCTTTTGTCATTTTAGAGAACATTACTGTGTAAGTGTACGCTTTCTTCTAGGTGCAAACAGCCGCAGATTACGT
Organism: Enteromius fasciolatus; assembly: GCA_032361145.1. Taxonomy (NCBI): domain Eukaryota; kingdom Metazoa; phylum Chordata; class Actinopteri; order Cypriniformes; family Cyprinidae; genus Enteromius; species Enteromius fasciolatus. Next base: position 11,260,011 of record JAUMHR010000060.1, on the reverse strand, counting down.
TCATGCGCGTGCTTTCACCCGGATGTAAACAAGGCTGATTACGTCAAATACGTTAAAGCTTGCCTATACGGCGCTTTGAAATTGGCGGAAGATGTATGTCATGGGAGAAGAGTAAATTATATTATTTTTGTTTTATTTGCGCAAAATAATCACGAAAGTGAACTTGAGCCACTGATGTCACAACCAATGTTTTAACCACGTTTCTGGATCTGGGATCATTTCAGTAGTATTGCTGTCTATGGAGGGACAGATGACTCTCTGATATCATCAAAAATATCTTAATTTGTGTTCAGAAGATGAACGAAGGTCTTATGGGTTTGGAACGACATGAGGGTGAGTAACCCTCGTCATGACATTTGGATGAACTAACCTTTTAATATAATTTTTTTATTGAAATACATAAATATAAAGAATTACACTGGTGATTAATTTTTTTAATGTTGCATTAACACCATTAAGATTTTTATATTAAAGCAGAGTCTCTTTATTTTTATGCTTACAGTGTTTAAATATAGCAAAAACAAAAATTCCTGGTCAGTCTAGCATTATGCTACACAAAGGTGAAACAGATCATATCTGCTTGCCCTTATTTTCCCTTTTCTCTGACGTTCTCTCCTGTCAGAAAAGATGATATTAACACATTCACAGACACAAGCTTGCCTCAGTGATATTCCAGATAAGACAGCAGCAGGGTTGTTGAAGACTGTAGCGTTATCACACTAATGTTACTCAACCAAATCAATCAGCAATCCCAATTCTGCCTCGTGGTGGGAATACAACTCACAGTCTACATTAAAAACCATTTAAACAGCTTTGATGAATCATTTAATCCACATTATAGCCTTTGAGAGATAAGACACTTGCAGGACTTGAGATTTGGCAACTATTCATCCAAACACAACACAATGCAATAACATAAACCCTCCTGATGGAAGAAACGATTGCAACACCAATTTAAATGAGCAGAAAACTCTTCTTGAGATAAACCGAACCATTTGTCTCGGTGCTGTTTATAGTCTGCAGAGCTTCATGGAGCACCACACTCTGAGAACAAGCTCCACTTTCACTTGTTGCTATAGCATTCACATCCGTACCTTTATAACGCTGCTCGCTAAGGAGCAGAGAGCACCTCGGTTTACCCAATTATAGTGAAAGGTGAGCGTGTGTGGTTGTGCTGCTATGGTGCTCATATTTTATCTTTGTCCATCTATTTTTTTCTCTGCACCAGTAGCAGCCCATTGGAAATCCATGTAGTAGTTCTCTCCCCGGCATTCGCTCTATTGATTATGTGTCCGGATAGCTAGCGAGCAGGTCTGTGTGAAGTGGTGCAGAAAGAGAGGAGAATGATAATGAGAAGGGAGGAGCAGGAGAAGAGGGGAAAGAAGCTGTTTGGATTCAAGAGGGAAGGCTATAACCCTAAACTCCCCTGCTATTTTACAGAATGACATTTACGTTAAATACCAATGACAGCTCTGCACTTGTGTTTCTGATCAGTGCTAACCACTGTAATGCAGAACGAATGTATAGCTGTGCTTACGTTTTTCTGGGAATTCCCTCACGCGTTTGGGAATTACGATGCCATGTGCATTCAAATAATTTTGTTTAGCAATTTTACCTTTCCTTTTGTCACGAAGGTGCATGCGGTGTAGTCGCGACCGTGCTTCTCAGCAGGGACAGAGAGGCTTGGACACAAGGAACTTCAGAGTTGACCATTTATTAAACTCAACATAAGGCTGACGAGGTAGCGACCAACGCAGACTAAACTCTTGGTACACACATGAGACTTTAACAACGGACAAACAGGACTGAACTGAACATGCTTTAAATACAAACTAATTAACATGAAGATTCCTGACACCTGAAGACACAGCTGGGGCAAAATCAACCACAAACGAAAGGGGTGTGGACACAATGACAGCAGACACAAGTTCCTGGAACGCCTGGGGGCGTGACACCTTTTCATTTCCTAACAATGTAATTTATTCCGGTGATGGAAAAGCTGAATTACTCAGTATTCAGAAATAAATTTAATATGCTGATTTGGTGCTAAAGAATACATCATGTTGAAAACAGTTGTGCTTTTTAACGTTCTTGTGCTAACTGTGCTAACAGCTCGAACAAAACAAAAGCTGTCACTGGGTTGGTACCTTTACAAAAGGTACATGTTTGTGCCTAAAGGGTCCATTTTGGTAACTTAAGATATACATATTTGAACCTAATTCAAATAGTGTACAAAAGTGTACCTATTGAAAAGGTACCACCCCAGTGACAGCATTTGTACCTTTACATTTTTAAAAAAAGCTTTACATTTCAAATCTTCAATTGCATTTTGTGTGTGAAAAACAGCTTTTTTTACAGTCACTTTCAATCAGTTTAATGCATCTGTTAAATAAAAGTATGTCTTAAAATCTGACCCTTTTTAGTTTCCCTGAACTAAATTAAACCAACACACACTCACAATTACAACATATAATGATCAATTCTTCCTCCTTAATTATTTATTGACATGACCTCAAATTGGAATGTCTGGGCTTAAGGAAAATGATCTGCTTGTAATTATAACTTTATGGTGGTATTTATGCGCACTTAACTCGTAAAGACATTCATTCTGACATGAATGCAACATATCATCAAGAGAGGGTCCCAAGAGTAATTCTAGAATTTCAGCTATAGCTTTACCTTAAATAATGAGCTGTTGTGGCTCAGAGGGTTGTTCATTTGTTAAATTAAAGCTCTAGAGGTTCTTTTTTCTTCTTTTATTTGCTTTTATTTGATTGCACTTTATTATGTCATTTTAAGAGATGGAGAATGTTAAATAGATACTGCAGCATCTGTTTAATAGGGTCTGTTTACGAACGCTGACATGCATGATTTATTTTAAAAGAGCGAAAACAAAACAAAAAACATTATTCTTTATTGATTACTGCAGGAAAATATAATTCTGTTGAAGATGTGTGTGAGTTTGTGTGTTGGTTTTAAAAATGATAAACAAGAGAGAGGGGGAGAGAGGTGGAAAAAAACTGGAAAGACAGGCGTGAGAAGAAGCAGAACGTAACTGATGACATTTGTGAAAATGCCAGTGTAGCTGATGGATGGAGGTTCTCACTGGCAGGCGGGAACCTCCTCACGGCAGGTGCCCAACGACACCAAAGAGGACACAGTCAAAGAGAATCGGCAACCTTCTTAATTATCACCACAACTGAATATCATTAGGCCTTCTGTAGGAATGTTTATCCATAATTAACTCACTAAATATAAATAATAAATATACTTTGATAAATTTTTAACAGCTACATGCTGCTGGAACTTTGCCAAACAAATATATAGTAAGCTGGACAAAATAATGGATCCCACACAGAATGGATGTAATAGAAACAGCCAGTGAAGGTATCAAAGCAGTTTAGTTCATTGGCTTAAACGAAAATGTACCTTTTATGGGACTGAAGAAAACGCCTTTGGAGCACAAAAGGTGCAATGATGAAGAAGTAAAATGTATCTTTTGACCTGATGAAACAGGGTCTTTCTTCATTAAGAGCAATGGTATGTGAAAAAGAAAGGGTGCATAAATCGGTTCCTCCATTTTCTGCTTGATTGCTTAACACACTGCTCACACTGCTCTCCTTGACTCTTCCCCCCTCCTCTCTCCTTTCTTTTTTCTAATCCTTAATCCATTTTGGAATTAAGGATTGTGCCCCTTAACTTCATTTTTATTCTCCCCTACATCTCTCTCAGAATTAATGCAAGGCGCTGGATGTTTACAATAATTTGTGACATTGGGTTTTGGAAGCAAGGGTCAAAACAACAGTAGATGTTATTGGGCGCAGAGGCAAATTGAACCTGTATATTTAAAAAATCAGTGTTTAGGCATTTGAAATGTTAAAACTTAAAGCATATTATCAAACATTATTTGTTGTTGCAACTAATTCCCATAAATGTAAAAAATTTTATGTAAAAAAATAAATTTTTAATTAAAAAAATAAAAAATTATTAATATTACTAATATTACTTGTAATTAGTGCTGTCAAATGATTAATCATGATTAATCATGTCCAAAATAAAGGTTTTTGTTTAAATAATTTATGTATGTGTACTGTGTAAATACCCACACATTAAGTATATTTGATAAATATATTTAATATATAAACTATTTTCTTATATAGATTAATGCATGTGTTTGTATTTATTTTTAAAACACATTGTTGACATTTTTGCAGATTTATTAAAAAAGAAAAACTGAAATATCACATGGTCCTAAGTATTCAGACCCTTTGCTCAGTATTTAGTAGAAACACCCTTTTGATCTAATACAGCTGTGAGTGTTTTTGGGAAAGTTTTTCACACCTGGATTTGGGGATCCTCTGCCATTCCATTTCCTTGCAGATCCTCTCCAGTTCTGTCAGGTTTGATGGTAAACGTTGGTGGACAGCCATTTTATGTCTCTCAAGAAATGCTCAATTGGGTTTAAGTCAAGGCTCTGGTTGGGCCTTTCAAGAACAGTCACAAAGTTGTTGTGAAGCCACTCCTTCATTATTTTAGCTGTGTGCTTAGGGTCATGGTCTTGTTGGAAGGTAAACCTTAATTGGCCCAGTCTGAGGTCCTGAGTGCTCTGGAGAAGGTTTTGTTCCAGGATATCCTTGTACTTGGCTGCATTCATCTTTCCTTCGATTGCAAACAGTCCTCCTGTCTCTGCTCTGTTTTTGTAACCTTGGCCAGATCTGTTCCTTGCCACAATTCTGTCTCTGAGCTCTTCTGGCAGTTTCTGTGACCTCATGCATCTCATTTACTGTAAGGTCTTATATACAGGTGTGTAGCTTTCCTAATTAAGTCCAATCAATCAAACACAGCTGGACTCAAATGAAGGTGTAGAACCATCTCAAGGATGATCAGAAAAAATAGACAGCACCTGAGTTAAATATATGAGTGTCACAGCATATGGGACATATGATATTTAAGTTTTTCTTTTTTAATAAATCTGCAAAAATGTCAACAATTCTGTGTTTTTCTGTCAATATGGGGTGCTGTGTGTACATTAATGAAGGAAAACTGAACTTTAGCAAATGGCTGCAATATAACAAAGAGTAAACAATTTAAGGTCTGAATACTTTCCGTACCCACTGTATATTTATACACACATAATAAATAAATACTCATATATTATGCAAACAAAAACCTTTATTTTGGATGTGATTAATCACGATTCACAACTCATTTAACAGTACTAAATGTAATGCAATAAAAAAAATTATTATTAAATAATAAATATTATCCTATAAAATAATATCTAATATATTGTGCAAAAATCAAAATTGGCCATATTTTTAAAACACATTATTGAGCATGTTGCTGTTGCACATCACAAAAAAATTCAATAATAAATAATATAATGTTACGTTTATCTCACCTTCAATTTCATCCCTTCCCTTCCAATTTGGTAACATCTGCTTTTCCCAACCTGTTAGGTCCCAATGTATAAATTCTTCTAATTAATTATACATGGTAATAAATTAGATTACAGATGTAAAATGGAGTTGGTTCATGCAATATTTAGCATACAGACATTAACATGCCCATATCTGTAAAGACTTCATCATTTTTTGATTGTGAAGGGTGCTCATGATTGCTGCTGTGCATCCTCAAAAAACATGAATTTGCAACTCCACAGTGACTGAAAATCCTCTGCAGCATTACATCACCAAAACATGACACATTAGGACAGGACACATGCTAACTCTTAAACAATACTTAAAGTTTTACTCCATAAAACATTTTGCTCAGATTCCTGCAGTATTTTTGATAAATTGCTTCAGCTGTAAGCCTCCATGATTCAAACACTGCTGTCAGCTTTACAGCAGCGTGATGTCAAAATAACAAAGCTGTGTTGCTCTCCAAATTAAAGCAGGGAGTGGTGATAAGGACAGAGTAGCAGCACTAACAGATGGGGCGATCAACCTTCCATTTATATCTAAATTGAATCTATTTCACCACCATCTAAAGAACACCACAGTGTGTCTTTGGAGAATGCACAGACATCAAATGACGCCTCTTGCACTTTCCGCAGCAGTAAATATCTCAGGAGATAGATATGATTTGGATTCAGTAGCACATATACATGGTCCTCTCATTACCATAATAAGATATTGTTTTCATTTTCTCATGATAAGTTATTCATTCTCTCTCTCTCGGGCAGGCTTGTTTGTTGTGGTGTGGAGCAGTGAGGTTCTGCTTGATGAGAGCTTCTGTGTTTGCTGGCTTTGTACCCTCGTACTATGAATAAAACACCAGACGCTCACAAACTAAACAAACACTAGGCAAAGTATATTCTCACAAACTTATACACATAAAAGCTAGCATGTACAAATATTGTGTGCATGTACATATATCCAGAAAAAAACACCACTGTCTTGCATATACTGTTTGACATATACAATACTTTTGAAAGATTTCCTGCGGTTGTTATTAGCTCTGTTCCAAAACCAAGAGAGCTGCCCGGCTGTGCTCTGCCTACACAGACAGCTGCCTTCTATGCGCAGTGGAAACAAAGTCATTGGAGAACAGATTCGGAATGAAGAAACTACCTTTCAATTATTACGTTGGAATTTCTATTAAATTTGAACATACGTGAAGTTGAAATCATGTTCTTTCTATCATTTCGTCTATCTATAAAGCCTATAAAGTTACAAACTTCAAGGGTTTAAAAAGATTTTCAGTTTTTTCAAAGATATTCAAGCAAGGCTTTTTGAAGCCAGGCTTCAAAGTCTCAAACTTTTCTTTTCTAGTTAAAGTTACAGTTTATGCACAGGAATGCACACTGTGCATAAAATAGTTTCCATAAACATGTCGTAAACAAGATTTCGACTGTGACGAGGCCTTATTTGAATCAGAATATATAGATGATGTACTAAGAGAGATGGTACTGTTGTGAATGCGTATGGAATAGAAGAAATTGTCGAATAAAGCCCTTTTTTTTGTTTTCTTTGTGCACAAAATGTATTCTAATAGCTTTATAAAATTAAATCCCTGATGTCAGATGGACTATTTTAAAAGCAAATTTTCCACAAGCTGATATGATTTTTTTAGCGTCTTAATGAAAAGTCTGTAATATAGTTTGTTTAAAATTTCTCAATGGTAGAGTAAAAAACACCCATTTTACCCTGTCAAAAACAGCTCTTTTCAAAACTCTGTTCTGTGTACTTCCCCTTTAAATCTTCCAGAGCTCTGCTGACCCCGCCCCTCTTTTTCGAGGCCCTCTCAGAGGATGTTTATTTAGCTGTATTCATAGTCTCAGATGTTACATTCATAGTGAAACTTGCTAATTAGCACATTACTAGGAAAGGAAACTTGCAAAGATTCATTAATATACAGTACACTGACTGCTTCTGTAGGTCAGTGTCACAATTGGTGTAGTCGTGACCTCGCTTCTCAGCGGGCAAGGAGTCACGGAGACAGAAGTTCAAGTAAACGTGGAACATTTAATGAGTGAACACCGGATACAAAGACGCTGATGAAAACGCAGAGATCAATGCAGACATACTGTGCACTTCAACATAACGTTAACAACTCACATAGAACAAGACACAAGGCACGGTTTAAGTACAGACATAATCAAGGACAATACAAAACACCTGGAGACACGGCTGAAAGGGAGTAAAAACTCTAACGAGATGGGCAGGGTACAAACAGGGCAAAACACGTGAAACAGAAACAAAACAAAACAAAGATAGCACATGACACAAGACAACGTGACAGTCAGGGTGGATCATGAATGATTTGCGCGAACATAAACGCATTCAGGTAGATCAAGGAACCAAACATGTGAAATTGTGAATGTTTTGTGTATTGATAAGCAACTTTTTAATTCTTATTGTTCATTAAAAATACACAGTTACTCTTATTTAACATTTTAATAAAACTTTAATTGAACACAACCACAGCAAACAAATCAAATAA
>JAUMHR010000060.1:11220628-11234385 GCA_032361145.1 Enteromius fasciolatus | reverse complement strand
CAATTAATAATAATTAATAGTAATTATTTATATTAATATCAATATTTCCCTTATTGAGCTTATAATATGTTACACACAGAAAGTAAAATGTGTGTTACTAGGCATGTCAAAATCATGGTTTGTTTCTTAAATTGGATTATACCTTGAATGCATAAAGGTGTCTGTTAAAGGAATAAATGTAATTGTGTCAGTTGTTCAGGATCCAACTGCATTAATCAACTCTATCAAATAAATTAGCACCATGTCTAAACTGATATGTGTTATACAGCTCTGCAATCAAATACTGCAGTGTGTCCAATGCTTAATGCTCTTTTGATTATGGAACTTGTTAATTATTATGTTTTGTTTCTGCTTTTTAAGAAACCAAAGAGAGAGAGAGACATTTCCCAATAGGATTACATTGATCATTTTGTTCCAGCCACTGACTGGATAACATCTCTGGCTGGAGTCGATGAAACGATAAACCTTTCCTTTCTGAAGGTAAGACAGTTTAAAGAGGATCATGTCATTCTCTGAGAAACTCACATTAAAGGAGAGAGATGTGGTAGGAGGCGGCAGACAAACAGCTTGCTGTAAACCTTTCATCATGAGTCTGATGATGATTAGACCACAGTATATAAAGCATCGGGCTTTCGAAGAAATTATTTTGATTGAATGCATAGAGGGATTACCGGTGCAGATTTTAGTTATATATGTATGTATAATTTATTGTGTTTCTGGAAACGTAAAATTGATGTTCACGATTTATTAAATGCCTTCTGAAAATTATATGTAACTCTCATATTTTTACTGGGTTCAAATGTTTGCTGTTTAAAGGGGCTTGGCTAATCATGTACATTTATGTAAAAATGTATATTCCACCTACATACAAATCACATCTGCGTGGAAATTCATTCATTGTGAAAATGATAAACTCCATAGCTACTTGAATGTTCCTTTACACAAGTAATCAGAATATTCCAAATAAACTAGAAGATTGATTTTTTTCCCATGCTGTTCTCAAAATACTGGAGATGCTTGCTCGTTTTATTGATGTACAGCAATTGAAATGAATTACTACTCATTTGTGTCTTTTATGATAATATTGAATACCCTGGAGCTGAAATGTAGCTCATGAGACTTTTACAAAAAATGGAGTCTCCTCCTTGATAATACTGTCTGTGTATAATATCACCCAGAAAAACCTTTGTGTTTGACCTAAACAAAGTGATATAATATAAACGTTCTGTTACAGCAGAGTTCACATGAACAAGAATTCAGATCAGCGGAGGCACATGTCTGTTGTCATCGTTTTAAGACATCTACAATAAACATGCAATATAATAATTGAATAATAAAATTAAAAAATCTAATTCAAAATCTAAATATAATTTGACTATATAGCTATTTAGAATGGTATACATATTTAGCTTATATACCACCTGGTTTAACATTATTACAATTTAACACTTGTACTTCATTGGAATATGACCAAAGTCTGATTAATATTGGAATATTCTTGTTGGAGGTTGTCTGGACAATTTTTATTATCGATCATTTTTAGCGTCTGAAAGAAGAAAGCCACATACACTTAGGATGCTTCCAAGACAGGATACTTTACATTTTTTGGTGAACTATCCCTTTAAAGTATAATAGTAAGCAGCTCTTCTTGTGGCTATACAGTATGCTAGGACAAACCTTCCCTTAAATGGTCAGGCAACACGCTTACACTATACAACAATCAGTAGCTTTGAAAACAGATGTCTCCTCAGAGAAGGAGGAGAATGGCTAGTTGCCATACTTGACTATGAAAGGGTGAAGAGGCAGAATGCTTTTGGATCTGGCTCACTCTACTTCCCTTAATTTCTCTACTCTTGCCATCCCGTTACTCTCTAGGGGAGTGAGTATCTTTTCAGAGGTTGGCCTCTGCTCACTGCATACCTCTACCACAAAAGGAAGAGCGAGTTGTAGGATCCAGTGGTCGTTTATAAGTTTCCATACTTTTGAGACAGCTTTCTCCACACAAATGCGGTTTGTATTTGTTGTCCCAGACTTGACCCTTTTTTTGTTTTGGCAACGTTTTATTTTCAAAGGAACATGAGGCATTACACCATTTTGAATTTATGCGACCAGAATCAGATATGTCTACCCAATTTGGCTCAGATTCAGATTCATAATGGATGTACAGTGACACTATGATAAGAGTTTTCATTTACTGAAGTGTTCTTTATTTCCTTCTCCATATCTGTGCCGCATTAAAGTGAAGTACTGCTACAGTATGTGTGCTTTAATTCACAGTTCTTTCTTTTCTTTCTGTCAGTATATTCAGTTATCGATCCCACACCCACTCCAGCGCCCCAGTGTTCCTGCCTGCCGTGCAGCTATTTCTCTCTGTCTATCTTACTTGTTCGCTTTTCCGTTAATATTTCTTATACATCCAGTTTTCATCTGTTTCGTTTTCCCTCCTCCTCCTCCCTCCATCCTGCCACAGCTCAAACCTAACTCTGCAGTAGAAACAATGCTTTGAAGTTTCAATGGCTTCTCCTCTCTTTTGTCTTTACGCTGATTAGGACCCAGCTGTCTATTATTCAGACATTTTGAATTTGAGTTTGAGGGCTGGCTTGCGCTTCTTTGATTCAATCAGAGAATGGGGTAAAATAAGCCACCCTCTTGATCTAACAAACTGTGCATTATATTTTAGAAACACTTATCATGCTAGGCCAACTCAGAATGCTTCTCCCACATTATTGCATGTAACTAACATATATTGTTATTTTGTTTGAATATTCCGTTGGGAACTAATTTCTAGGAATATTCCATATGCTAGGAATGTTCCTGTTTGGGTTTTTTTCTGGGATCCAGAATTGTTAGCTGTGTATAGTCTACAGATGCACATGAGAAAAGCGATCAGTATTGTTATGCAAAACAATATCAATTTGCATTTCAAAATACATTTTCTACTTGGCAGGTAAAGAAAATTTTATGTAAAAGCAAATTTATCCAAGTCTAAAAAATAGTTAATATTTTTAGTTTAGGTTAACATATAGTTCATGTTGCTGAGTTTCCACTACACATACGTGGAATATAGTATAGTATATAGTATAGTCTTCAGTAGGTATTAGCCTTAGTATATATTAAAGTAGATATTATAAATATTAGCCTTTTGGTTTATGAAAATAATAAATAATGTGAATAAGATAATTAAGCTTACAATAACTTTTACTTAGCAATTTATATTAGTAACTCTTTACCCACACATTGCATACTTTTAATTAGAATATAAAAAGTTATATGTGAATTATGATTTAGCTTACCTCTTGACATTACACAACTTACACCAAACCTTGGCATTTTAGCATTTAAAAAATACTAACCCTTCAAAGGGTTAGTTCACTTTCAAATTCAAATTTCCTGATCATTTACTCACACCCGTGTCATCCAAGATGTTTATGCATTTCTTTCTTCTTTCAAAAATAAATTAAGGTTTTTGATGAAAACATTCCATTTAGTTCACCATAAGTCAGTTTAATACAGTTTAAGTGCAGCAAATTATTATTATTATTATTATTAAAAATAATAATAAAATGTACATGCTGTATAAACACAAATTTGCTAGTTTTGCGATGTGATTCATGTAATACATACAGTAATTACGCTGAAAGGGTCACGCTTGACGAAGTACAGAGTCTATGAAAAGTACAATTTTTTCACATCCAGGATACATGCACAAAATGACATTTTTAAACAATATACTGACACAAAGACATTTGAACATGTGTCATTGAATAATCAAAAATTTTGTGTGGTCCTCCTTCTCATTTGTAAACACTGACTCGGTACATCCGCCTACGTCAAGCGCGACCATTTCAGAATAATGTAAACGTAAACTTTTACACGCATTTGTGTTTACAAAGCATATATATTTTTAGCTTTTTTTAAATGACCATTTCGCTAGATAAGAACCTTATTCATCGTCTGGTATCATTTATAGCCCTTTGAAGCTGCACTAAAACTGTAATTTTGACCTTCGACCGTTTGAAGTCCATTGAAGTGCACTGTATGGATTTAAATTGAATGTTTTCATCAAGAACCTTAATTTCTTTTTGACTGAGGAAAGAAATACATAAACATCTCATATGACAGGGGGGTGAGTAAATTATCAGGATTATTAACAAATTTTAATTTGAAAGTGAATTAGTCCTTAGTCCTTAGAATTAGTAAGTAAACATTAAGAAATAAGAGGCACACAGTGTTGTCTAGTTTGCAGTTTGGCCTACGTTAACACTTTTGGTACTCAAGGATTGTTTTTAATGTTTGCGGATTGAAGCGACCCCAATAATGTCATACTTGGCCCCTTTGAGTCTTGAGTAGCAATTGGGAATTTTTGTGAAAACCTGGCAACCCTGGTTGATATTTACTGCAAGGAGTCACCCTGCTTAATAGAATGCAAACGACTTCCCTCAGAGATTCAGATATCACAGCAATGAGTGAGTTTGTCTTCATGTGGGAGGCTGGAGAGAGCATTTGTATGTGTTTGTGTGTGTGTGTCTTGTTCAGGCGGGGGCTCGACTCAATTATTCGATGGCTCTGGGCGGCTGAAAGGAGGATGGATGCGTGTTTTAAACATTCCTCTTGCCTTAGCCCCTCTCCTCACCTACTACCTACACAAACACACACACGGACTGCTGAAATACACCCCCACAGCATATGCACCTATCTGTGGCCCCTCCCTCCCCTGAATCATGTGGGAGGGAAGCCCGCAGGTCCTTTCAGTGATGAGATCAATGGATGAGCTCAGGCAGAATGCAAGGTCACCTTCATGGACCCAGTGCAGAGCGGGAGAGAAACAGAGAGATGGCGAAGTAGAATCCGTGACATTAAAACAGGTGCACGCTTAGCACTTATCGCAGGATCGCGACGTGTTTTCACAATTATTGTTTACAAAAGCGCTTTATTTCTTTGCTTTCTCATCTCAGACACTCCTGCGTTTCATGTACCAATTAGTCACTGGTAGTATTCGGGCTTCAAATACCCCCTTCCCTCACCGTAAACGCTCCTGCAGCCGCAGGGAAAGGGATCAAATTTTCTCTCCTCTTTATTCATCAAGTGAGTCACTGGCAATGGCTGCCTGGAAGAGGTTAAAGAAGAGTTATATGCGACAGAGGAGAGGAGGGATGATATAAGCCCTTGTGAAAACAAGTAACAATGGGAGGATCATTCGGGTGAGGAGAATGGAGCCCAAAAAAAAAGAAGAGGAGGAGGAGGAGGAGAAATTGTTCAGACTGTAAAGCTTGACCGTACTGGGAGATTAGCAGCGCTTAGCCTCGTTCTCTATCTCTTCCGCTCATTGATGGACTGCAGACCAGTGGCTTTCAACTAGTGAACCAAAAATGGGCCGTTGGCTTGTTCTTACAGAGTTATGAATAGCAGGTGATCTGAATGCAATGGAAACGGTTATCTTTCGTTTTTGACGTCAGGTTACAAATCAGTGTGCACAAATGTATCTCTCACTTAGAAGCTACCCAAATTATACAGATGCCAACATGAACAGGTTGCATAATAGGCCTTCATCTTCAAACCATGAACAAAATGACATGCGAATGCTATAAAGCTACAAAGACAGCCCTGTGCAGTTTTTCATCAGAAAATAATGGGGCCTGAACATTGCGGCCTTCACTTCATTTTACAGTCCTGTTCCTGATCAACACACTTATTGTAGTATTTACAATAACTAGGTAATACCTAGATACTAACCCTGAATCTACCCTATAAACCTAACCCTACTCCATGTAGTTACTTTATATTACAGTACTTTTGTGTAAGTACATAATAAATACATGTAAGTACACGTACAGTAAAATAAAGTGTTACATAAACCCACTCATGCTGTCTTTATTTATGTACAAAAATGCTGATTTTAGGGGATGGTTCACCCAAAAATGCAAATTCTGTCACTATTTACTGTGTACTGTTGTCTGTGTGTGTTTGGTGAACAATTTTTTACTATTTAGCATTTTTCATTTTGGCCCTATCCACTTCATGGTAATGTGAAAATATTGGGTTCAGTTCAAGTTAAACTCATTCTTGATCATTTCTACTTGATCCTTTAAAAATGGTAGTGAAACGGGCAAGTACAGTACTTGAAGCAAAAAATTTGAAGCTTTGAATTTTATAATAATACTTGGAATAGCAATAATTGAGCTGTAATGTTTTTCTGTAGTGTTTTAGGATTTTATGAGTCACACTGTCATGCCAACAAGATTGTAGAATTAGATACAACTTCACAGAGAAAGTGTCAAGTGATTTCTTTACAATATAAATTATGCAAATACATGCACTTTTACATCTCGGGGCTTTTTAAAAATTGGTTTTAACCCCATTTTGTAAATACAGTACAGTGTAAGAGTAGTTAGTAGTTTATTTACTTTTATTTCCCTTTTGGTAACACTTTCAGAATAGGAGTCAAATTAACCATTAATTAATGCTTAACTAATGCATTATTTTGGACCCCTATTCTGAAGTGTTACCAAATTAATGTTTGATTATAAAGACAGTTTTGTTTAGTATTGTTTGAGATAAAATATATATATATATATATATATATATATATTATTGTACCAGGTTGTCTGTTTGTCATGTACCATAAAAAGAAACAATTTGAGAGCTCTGCTGTTGATCTCAGTGCCATGAATGAGAGCCAAACTGTAATTTTCTGCTGTTGTGTTTAATTTAATGTTTGAACAGACATCTGGGCTTTATTCAAAATGCAGCATTAAATGGATCTGTGCGGGATGTTTGCAGTGAAGACCTTTATGGAGCTTTGTTCAATTGGACATTGCTGTCATGGCATAGCTGGAGTAAAAAAAAAAGAGCTTACACATTTTGGTTTGTGAAAACCTGTTCATTCTCACGGGATTACATTTGTTATGTCTTTACAGGTGCTTAACATCCAGTGCAAATAATCTAGGAGTATCTTTACATTGTGCTCATGGGTAAATGTCAAACTATAAATATTTGACAGTTGCTAAGTAACCTCAGAAACCACCTGCAGTGGTACATGAACAAATTGATTTAAAAATAGATGCAGCTGAGTTGTCACTGTATATACGTTCTGCAAACTGTTGAATGGGAAACAGAGATAGAGCAAATCAAGCAAACGTGCAGCATCATTAATACAGAACAGTGCATTCTTAAAGTCCATTAGCATGAGTCTCAGATTGAATGACAAAAACACCTGACAGACGGAGCTGAGTACCTATAGAAATGCTGGAATGTGCTACAGCAGATTGCAAGTAGTGGAGAATGGCGCCACAATGTGGTGAAAATTGAAAATCCTCTGTAACTTTCTCATGACTAATCAATGTCTCTGTTCCAAAACCTAGAGATCTGCCTACTAAGGCATCATACTGTAGGCATGCTCACAACACGAAGCATGATCTAAAATGTAGCTAGCAGCGTGGCTTCTCATGAACAAGCTGTAAGGCAGCATCACATATCATTCATGCAGAAGGAAATACAGAATATATTGCAGAGGCAATAAAAATGCAATTAAAAACATTGTCATTTAAAAAATATATATATTTATAATGGATTCAATAAAGAAAATGTGCCTATGGTGACATTTCCACAGAATTATGTTATATTCCCTGTTGCACATGTTGCAACATTTGTCCAGTGAGTGCTGCTAAAAATTTTCAGTTTTAGTTGACACAGATGAATGTGAATTTAAAGTTTTTTGTTGCTGTACGTATTGCATTTAAAAACCTAGAACTCCACATCACAAGTTCAGTGTACCACCCTGTTGAAAAAAAAACAGCATATGCTGGTTAGGGATGTTTAGTCCTGATTTAAGCTGGTTTATGCTGATTCTGTGCTGGCAAAGGACAAGCATAAACCAGACAAGGACCAGCTTGAACCAGGATCCCAGCTTCAAAACATACCTAACCAGCATATGCTGTGTTTTTCAGCAGGGCAGGTGAGCTACTCACTCAGTGCTCATACATATGGAGCTGTCTCTATTAATTGATAATCTTTCTCTTAATGATAATTTGTGTACCGGGGAATACATGATAATGGAGCTGTACCGCTTTCATTTTAGCTAGAAACTGCAGTCAACTAAATGCATAGCAACTTTTTTGGAGTTTTGTAGGTTAAGGCACGTTTGATGTTGAAGTAGATACATTTATTTGTACATCACTAATGAATTTATCATTTAAAAAAACATATTTGTCAGTGTGCTATTTCCCTGCTTAAAAAACAGCATATGCTGGTTTAGGTATGTTTTGAATCTGGGATGCTGGGTTAAGCTGGTCACATGCTGGCAAAGGACCGGCATAAACCAGCAAAATGACCAGCTTAAACCAGCATGAACCAGCAAAGGACCAGCTTAAACTAGCATCCCAGCTATAACACATAGGCTACCTAACCAGCATATGCTGTTATTGTCAGCAGGGTTATTTATATGGTTATTTGACTATTAGCTTAGCCACATGCTAACTGCAAATACTATTAAAAAATACTGTCAAATACTGTGAGTGTCAACTGTTAAAATCTTGTTTTTGCAGTGTTGCTGCCTATGAAGGTTACGAAATGGTCACTTATTTTGCTTTTTCATTTAGGATCGCGCCTATGGAAGCTTATCGGATTTTGAAAAAGAGCCAATTTATACTTGGACTGTAATGAATGCAAAGTCACTAAATGCCTACTTAACGTGACTGGCTAAATAAGTTAGAATTTAGAAGATAGACATTGATTGCCTATTGATATGGTGACACTTTAAATATTTGATCTTTTTGCTACAAATTATTGTGCTGTGGTCACAAAAACGTTTTTAAAGATCAGAAATTGCACACATACACACACAAACTGCAGAAAAAAGGGGGATGCGGTCCTAGACTGGAGTTCCTATAGGTAGTCGTGGTAAGCAGACATAAGCCTGGGCGAAAAGATTGATATCCACAGGGTTACCGTCAAGCCTGATGTCCTCCAGGGCTTTCCTTATGTAGTTCATATCGTGGGTGTTGCAGAAAGTATCTTGGCCTATGCTCTGTATATTGTTGTTCTGGAGGGAAAAAAGAGTGAAGCAGCATTAACTCAGGATATTATTTGCTAGAATAGTGGGAATAGGAATTGTTTTTTACCTGCAGGTGGAGCACTCGTAAGCTCTCGGGGATGGGGACGGGTATGTAGTCTAACTTGTTGTTTGACAGGTACAGGAACTGAAGTTCCTTCATCCTCTACTCAGGAGAGGAAATGAACACAAACAAGATAAGATTATCAAGCTCCATGCACTGCTTGTAATTTGTCAGTGGAAACTTAACTATTTGGCAAGGATAAAAAATTAAATAAATAAAAAGGTATAATATTATGGTTTGCTTTTAGAGAGGTTTTTAGTTTTTACTACATTTTCACGCATTCTAAGTAGACATAGAATATATAGACATAGAAATCTGTCAGTACAAACAAAATTGACTGATATATTATCTCAAAAGCTGTCAGTAGGATGGTACTAATAGACCATTTTTAGACATACAAGGTACAAAGGTGTTCCTTGTAAGAGGTTACTGCTTCAGTGTTAGCTTTTGCACTTTTTTAGAAAGTGTATTAAAAATACATTACTTGAAAACCTAACTTAAACTTATTTAAAAATAAGAAAACAAGATTGAAAAGAGTTTTTATTCATATATATATATATATTTTTTTTTTTAAATAAATTATCCTTCGAAAGTTCTTCAAAAGTCAGTATGTTTATTACTATTATTATTATTAATTATATATTTATTTATTATGAATTTTATTTAACTTTCATTCAAGCAAGGGTGCATTAAATTGATCAAAAGTGACAAAAAAGACATTTATGATGTATGTTTTAAATAAATGCTCACATGTTCTATGCCTCAAATATTCTTAAAAATGTTTAAAAGTTTTACTTTCAAAAAAAAAAAAGTAAACTGATAAAAACAAATGTTTCTTGAGCATGAAATCAGCATTTCTACAACAAATTCTTACCAACACTAACTTTTGAATGGTTGTGTACATACCATAAAGGCCTCTGTATGCATGCCTGAACTCCTCAGCTGGTTATTGCGAATGTCAATGTGTTTGAGGGTATCTGGGAGTTCTGGAAGGGCCTGGATGTTGTTATCAGCCAGTATGAGATCCTGAAGCTGAAGCACCGAACGAAAAGCATCCTTGTTCACTGTCGTTATCTGGTTTCCACTCAGGTCGATCCTTTTTAGCCGACCTGAGAACAGCAGTTAGTATAGTTTTCTTAAACATATTAACTCAGTTTAATTTAGTACAATTCATTAAGTCTTAAATCTAGACTCTTTAAAAGCTAACTATCTATGCATTTCGTGCCTAATGTAAACTGCTTAACATAGCATTTATATTTGCAAGAAAATAGAAGCGTCTTTGAGACTTACTGAGATTATTGAAGTCTGTCGCCCTGACCTCCGTGATCTTGTTAAAGCGAGCGTAGAAGTGTGTGGTTTCTTTGGGTAGAGGGGGAATCTGAGTCAGATCTGAGTCATCACAGTACACACTGCCACTGATACACACACACAGCAGGCAGGAGGGCATGCCTTAAATAGAGAGGGAGAGAAGAACATATTTACACTTTACACCACTAGAGGGCGAAGATTTACAATAGAAATCACAAAATTTTTTTCAACAATTATCCATCTACCTAAGCCTGTGTCGGGCCCAAACAGGCCCGGATCATGGAAATCTAGTGTGGAAGGGACAGGTGACTTTGTCGGAGGGGGCGGTAGTGTCACTTCCTCCACGTAGTCCTCTGGAGGAACTAAAGCAGGTGGCTGAGTGACTGCTGGGGGAGGAGCCAGCGTCCCAACCTCAGCAGTGAGAAAAAAAAGAGGTCAAACTAAATTAATTGACAGAGCATAACAACTTATGTAAACCTGTTCATAGTTAATCTTTCTTAAAGGTACAGTTCACTCAAAAAAGCTACTGTTTAAAGTTATTTTTTAGTCATCCGAATGTCTTTCCAGACCTGTAAGACTTGCTTCTATGTGGAGCAAACAAGATTATATTTTTTAAGCAAAGTGTCTCTACTTTTTTTGTCCATACAACCAAAGTTATTGGGTTTAAATACCTATAACCTATACCTATACCTATAAATTATTGAGTCAAATAAATACCAATATCAATGCCGACTTGGAATATATAAGTTATTTTTTGCTTACATTTCTCCTCCATATATTTACTTAAGGGTGTTTTGTGTGTGTGTGTCTGTGTTTGTGTGAGGGAGAAATTTATGAAAGAAATAGCACTTATACACTGATTATGAAGAAAAAAAACTGTTTAACATTCCACCTGACATCCTAACTTTCCCCTTTTGAGTTCAGTGGAAGAAAGTAAGTCATACAGGTTTGGATCAGCATGATGATGAGTAAATGATTATAGACTTGACAGACTGACGAAACTTTTCAAACCTCCCCTCACCTCCTCATCCAGTTCATCATAGTCATAGGTCAGTCCATATGTGTTTATATCCCATGTGTTTGGGTCATCATAATTATCCAGGTCAAATGGTGCAGGGACCAAAGTAACTGGAGGGGCACTTAGACTGAAGCCCATCAGGGTCCAAACAAGGTACAGTGCCATCTATAGCAGACAAAGTGAATGATCTATGTAAATATACTTCATGTAGTACTTTGTCATAGTGGATTTGCAACTCTTATGGATTCAACCTCATAGAGTGTCGAGTTAATACACATTTTGGCATTTTATACTCTTAGCTTTCTTTATATCTGAAAAGTTAGCATTCATTTTGTGGTTTTGGCAATGTCCTCTTTTTTTTCTCCCAATGCTTTTATGGCCATCCGCAGGAGCTCTTTGTCTTACAGCCCTGTGCCTGTCAAACCAGTGTTTGTTTAACCTTTAAGGTCATTCTATCTGGCTGCCTAGACACGTAAATCTATAATAGCCAGAAACATCACACATAACCACAGTGTGCAAGTTCACACACTTTAGACCCTCCATGTGTTTGAAAACATAAAGTGGTTGTGTGGTTTGCAACATTAATCTATCAGATGGTTGTATTTGTATATGGAACATGGCCTAACCAGAAGACTTTTGTAAAGAAGGCTGTTTGCTTTAGTCACTGACAAGGGTGTGGAAGTTATAGTATGGGTTTTCTGTACATATATCTTTATCAATAAATCATCTGGAAGGATCTTTATAACCTACCAAACATCATAAATCCAAATAATGCATCTTCCTACATACTGAATCAACACAGATGGAGTCTATGATGGACATCTACATGGTCATCAATGCAGTGCAATCGGGGGAAGACACTAACCTCACCCAAAAACTCCTCTAACAGCCTTACACATCAGTATTCAGAGCTCTCCCGGGCCTATTCAATTACTTGCGTAACTCTGTTCTAAAATGTTAAGAATAAAGCCAATTATCAGCAAGTCTTCACGCAGCAGGAAGGGGAAAAAGAAGCCTACCTTTGATGTTTGTCTGTGAACAGCCATGGCCCAAGAGCAGATCTTATGGGAACAGGGGTATGGAAGCTGGACCTGTGTTCTTCTAAGGTTTAAGCAATGAATAACCGACCCAGGACTGAGAACACAATTAGGTTAGGTAAGGGGGAGAAGTGGGAGCTCAGCAGGGGAATGGCCAGGTCAGTTTGCTCAGCTGTCACTAATTCTACACCCCTGTCAATGGTGTAGACTCAAGACTCTTGTCTGGTTTGGTCATTTAGCACTTCCTACCAGCAGGTTGTTATTATTATGCGGTTTTCAGACGTGTCCTAGGGAGATGCAAGGATTCTTGTTTTTGGCATTATGTTTTATAATGTTTTGGTGTTCCAGAAGTCAATTTCTGATTCCTGGAAGCATCTTGAACTGTTTTGGAAACCGAACTGAACAGTCAGTTCACCCTTGTGGTTCCCAGTATGTTTAATCTGACACTTTTTAGACCTCTTAACGAAATAGTGAAAGAACTGAAAGGAACTGAGGAGAAAATCTGTGTCGTAATTGTTTGACTCGATTTGACTGAATATCCTTTAAAGTCTGATTTAAACTAATGAACTTAATGTTATTTCATGCTGTATTAAGCAGGTCGGCGAGGTCAGCTGTTTGTGATTTGATTCAGACTGATGTCCAAAAGCAAACCTAGTGGACGACCTTTGACCTCGTCTGATTTTTTTACTGGCGTCTGTCTGACGAGACCCAAATAGACTTTTTCTTTTTTGTTTGAGATCTTGTGTCACTTTGCAATTAGCAGATGTTTCAGATATCATACATTCCTTTGCTAAATGCTTTTTAAATGCAGATGACGGGGGAAGGAGCTCGGGAAAAAGCACTAAGGTGCGGAGGATAAATGAACAGAGTATTTCTGTTAATTTAACAAAAGCTAGTTTTAAGAAATCAAATACAATAAAAATGGACTATTGTGAAACATTAATGTCATTTAAACTATTTAAACAATTGCAATATTTTAATATATTTCAACATCATTTATTCCTGTTCAGCAGTCATTACACGCAGCATCACATGGATCATTCTAAGAAGTTGATTTGTTGCTAAAAATTCATTTATTATTATTATACACGTTAAAAACATTTGTGCTGCTAAATATTTTTGTGGAAACTTGATAGAGGACAGCTGTAAAACATTTGATCAATTAGCATATATTCAGAAACTTTCTAACAGTTATTTATTAATATCGTCCACAGCCATATCACCCTGTAGCCCAAGCCTGGTTGCCCACTGAAGCTAAGCAGGGTTGAGCCTGGTCAGTAC
>JAUMHR010000060.1:11205409-11220528 GCA_032361145.1 Enteromius fasciolatus | reverse complement strand
CACATGATTGTAAAGCGCTTTGGGGTGTATGGCAATACACAGTAAAAGCGCTATATAAGTGTAATGAATTATTATTAATAAGTTTTTCAATTCAGAATTAATTCAAGCACCACTTCAGTAATATCTGTTGCCATGACACAGTGCAACATCAGTGTACAATTAATGAAATCTTATATTATACCGGGGGGTGTTCTTCCCAAGAACATTTGAGGAAATAGTTTCCTTCCATCAGCCACCTGAATAAAATTAGTCAAGCCGTTGAGGATGTATAAAATTACAGAAAGCTCAATAAGAATTTTTCTAAGAAGGAGGACGGTATATGGCCACTGTTGAAATACTGGACTTGACTGAACTTGAAAGAATATAAAGAAGCATTCAACTGCAGTAAGAGCTATTTTAATACGAAAAGTCCATGTGTTGTTTTGGACAGCTAGCAATTGAGATTCTTTCCAATTATTTGGAATGACACGAGTGTGAATCAGTGATTTTATTTTATTTTTTTTTCATTTTCAGTTGAGCAATCCATTTAATAACTGACAAGACATGACAAAGAGCAAAGCAAACAAGAGCCATTTCTACTAGGACTAATGGGAACACAAGATTATTTGACAAGAAACACGGGAACATGCCATTAAACTGAAAAAAAAACGAACCAAAAAGACTTTAAATTAAATACTCCACACCTCATTACAACTGGTACAATAATTAGTCTTTAAACTGTTTGTTAACTAACTAACTACAAAAACCATTTCTAAAATATACCATATACTTCTAGTGGTGATGTTTATGATTCAGAGCTCTTTTGATTTAATTCAGATGTTCTATGATTCAACTAACCCCGCTCTGTTCCTAGCTCCATCGGTTTTCTGACAACAGGTCGTGAGTAAACTAGTAAATTCACATCCAACAGCCTCACCACCAGCACTGGTGCCCCTCTCAGGGTCTTGTTCTCTCCCCACTACTCTTCTCCCTGTACCATAAACTGACCCCTCTGACACTCACATCGATTCTTATCATTAAAAGCAAAGGTTGCCAGCTGAGGAAATTCAACCAGCCACAGGAGCTGCTGAAACAGTTCTGCTCTGCCGTCATTGAGTGTGTTCTGTGCACTTCAATATCTGTCTAGTTTGGTTCAGCTACAGAACCAGACATCAGAAGACTACAGAGAACTGCTGAAAGGATTATTGGTGTTCCCCTGCAACACAAATCCCTCACATCCAACCCATCTACTTTTCAAACTTTTTTTGCCATCTGGTAAGCGTTACTGAATACCAGAACAGCCAGGCACAAGAACAGTCTCTTTCCCCAAACAATCTGCCTCATAAACAGTTAAATGTTCTCCCATTGTGCAATAAAGTATGTACAATAACCTTATTTATCATCCTACACAATTTTATTCTATTCCGTATTTTATCTATAGCACACCTGTACATACACTTTATTCTTTTTTTGTGGTTTACGTGCATTTTAGTCACATCTCATTTCTATTATCAGTTTTTTTGTTATTGTCTCTGTTTGCTGGAAGCTTTTGACACAAAAATGCTTGGCAATAAAGCTCTTTCTTAATTCTGACCTCTGATTATGTTTCTTTGGGTCCCATCCATAGGAGAGTGTTTGTTATTTATTTGCATTTATTAATTCACTTAAAAGATTCAAAAACATGTTTTTGTTCACAAGGTCCAAGGTAAAAGTACTTTCGTTCCTTTCAAAAATTCAAAAATACCATTATCCAATCCAAGCAAGTGGACGTGTGGTTACAACGACCTCTACGAAACAATGGTAGGTATGCTTACTAAATAACCAGAGTTTTTGATTACATTAATGTTCCTTTGCAGCAGATCAATCACAAACTCTAAATCAAACTGCTCTTGAACCCGATGGTCTGAATGTCTGTGCATCCATAATGCAATTTAGAGAAAATGCATGAGAGCGCTCTTCTAACCTACTACAACAGCGTTGAAGAGAACTAAGTATACAGTTACCACGTTTAGGGCTTTTGAAACACAATATCTACTCACGTACATATTTTTCTTCACTGACCTATGTATGTTTATTTTTATGGGCCCACACAACACAATCTCACAAGCAATTCGTACAAATTCGTACGAGGTGCCAAATTTGTGCCAATTCGTAATAATGATTTCGTACGATTTGTCTAAAACCACGTGATGGGTAGGTTTAGGGGCGGGGTTATGTTTAGGTCATTCGTACAAATTCATACGAATTGGCATCTCGTAAAATACGTACGATTTAGAATAAATCGCATGTATTCGTACGAGTGAGGTCGTACAAATTCGTACGAATTAGCCACCTCGTAAAATATGTACGCATTGCCGTGAGATCAGGTTGGCCCACAACATGGTGTATGTTGTTCTTTAGCCAGCACAACAATGTTAACAATTCACTTAATTTTCATACTAATATAACTTATGAGAATGATTCATTTGTTTTTTTGGGGGAGATGTTTCTCTTTCTCTAAAATAGCCAGAGGGTGTGCAGATGATTCATGAATTGGGATATTACAACCAATCTGTAATAATAATACAATAAT
This sequence comes from Enteromius fasciolatus, assembly GCA_032361145.1. Taxonomy (NCBI): domain Eukaryota; kingdom Metazoa; phylum Chordata; class Actinopteri; order Cypriniformes; family Cyprinidae; genus Enteromius; species Enteromius fasciolatus. Next base: position 11,217,977 of record JAUMHR010000060.1, on the reverse strand, counting down.
ATATGGTTGGCTTTACATTACTGACTGAAGTGAATAGATATCTCACTTTGACAGTGATCCATCAGAACGGCAAAACATGGTAAACAATGTGCTACAATTGTCTGACAGGACATTTCATCTGTTTTGCAGTCACTAAACTTGTTTATTTCTCAAAACAGTTTGATTGGTTGCAGGTGGATGACATCTTTTTGAACCCTCAGAGATTCCCTCATTTATTCACATTTGTTCTCACAATCATATGGAAACAACTTGTGAAGACATTTCAGGCATGTCTATTTTATACTTTTATATTATACTTAGATTTAGTCATTTGGCAGGCATGTTTAACTGTGCCTTACTGTGTAAATCAGAACAAAGGAAGCAATCAAAACCAACAAAAGAGTGATGATATGCAAGTGCTATAACAAGTCTCAGTTAGCTTAATGCAATACACGTTGAAAGTAAAAAAAAAATAATAATAATAATAATAATAAATAAAAAGAAAACCGATAGAACAGAAAATTAAGGCAAGCTAGCTTTAGAGGCCTTTTTGCTTTTGTTAATTGTATAATAAATAAAAAGTAGAAATAGATATAACACAAAATTATTAGAAAAGCTATACTATTTCTTTTTTCAATATTTTGAATTAGCTTTTATTTTTACATGTCATTTTTGTCATGAGTGGTGGTCCGTTGTGTTGATGTGCGGCCACGCCTCTCAGCGAGACAGAGAGCAGAGGTGACGAGGAACTTCAATATGCAAAACTTTCAATGACCAGAACATGATACAAAGAAAAGCTGACGAGGAAGCGATTAAACAAAACCAACATACAGAACACACATAGGACTTTAACCAAGGATCACTAGAATTAAAAGACATGGGATTTAAATATACAAAACTAATGAGCAAAAGTGAGGGCAGCTGGAAAAACACAGGTGACATGAATGAACTAATGAAAACACAAAGACCGGACTAAACTAAAATGACAAAGACGGGGGAAAACAAGACCGGACAGACATAGAACGTTACAATTTTCATTTTAGATTTTATTTTTTGTCTATTTAATGTATTTTTATTTTATTTTTGTATTTCATCTAAAATTTAGATTTATTTAAGATTTTTTTAAATGAGCAAAAACAACATTTAATAGGTTCATTTTTTGCAACTTAAAGTGCTTCTTACTATTTGGAATTATACAAATATCCCAAATCATCGATTTTGGCCCCTTTAAATGTACTGATCTGAACAAGTTTGTGTTAAAGTTTGGTTTAAGGGAAGTTTTATAAAAATAATTCCTTCTGTATAAAGAATTGTGAGATGACTTCACTTATACAGTAAATCTGTAACGTGTGTGTGTGTACTTGTTTTCGTTATTATGGAAACCAAATGTCCACAACATTGTGGGGCCTGCGGTCGCTACGAGGAAAATAAATTATTAAAATGAGTCAATTTTGTTTATCAGAAAGTGTAACAATGCAAATAGTTTTTCTGTAAGGGGCAGGTAGGCTTAGGGTTGGGTTAGGGATAGAAAATATAAAAGTAATAGAAGTCTATAGAAAGTCCCCACAATTCACAGAAACAAATGTGTGTGTGTGCGTGTGTGTGTGTGTGTGTGTGAGGTTTTCTCATGAAACACTGCTGAGAGTCACAGCAAACCTGCTGACTACTGCGCTATTGTTGAGCTGCTGCCAAAACACACTGCTCCTGAGACATGGAGGATACGTTTACCTCAGCTTATCAAACACTTCTTAAGAAGTGTTTCTTAACTGCTTTAAAATGGATATTGTTGCTTTTTCTTCATCTATGTACACATTTCTTGTTACAAAAAAATATTTCTTAAATATTTATCTTCCCATGAAAGATGCAATTTGTTTGTGGTGGAGTACTGGAAGTGCATTTCTGTGAAAATGTTTGCAATGCCTTTTTACAAAATGAGGAATGAGTTGAAATCATTTTTTGTGGTCCTGTGGTGCGGTAATGCGATATACCACAAATGTTGTCTTTAGGTGTTAAATTATAAATAATCCAGCATATTTAAGAAATCATACACAGAAATAAACATTTCACTGTTAAAAACTGTTTCATGTTTTTCGTAAATTACACAAATACTGGATACATATCGTGTTGTTAAAGGGTTAGTTCACCCAAAAATGAAAATTCTGTAATTATACTCACCCTCATGTTGTTCCAAACTCGTAAGATCTTTGTTCATCTTCAGAACACAAATTAAGATATTCTTGATGATATCATCTGATCCTCCATAGACAGCAACACAACTGAAATGCTCCCAGATCCAGAAACATGGTAAAAACACCATCCAAGTGGATCAGCTTCAGTTTCGTGACACTAGGAGAATAATCTTTTTGTGCAAAGAAAACAAAAATATAATTTAACTCTACTATTCTTCTCCCGTGACCTACGTCTTCCGGCGTTTAGTATCTCAATGCACCATATACACAAGCTTTAATGTATCTGATGCAATCAGCCTTGTTTGCTTCTGGGGGAAAGCATGCACATGAATGTAATCTGTGATTATTTACACCTAGAACGTGTATACACACGTTGTGATAATATCTAAAATGGTGGAAGACGTACGTCACTGGAGAAGAGTAAATTATGCTATTTTTGTTTTCTTTGCGAAGTATTCTTCTAGCGTTGCAAAAAAAAAAAAGTTGATCCACAGATGTTTTTACTTAGTTTCTGGATCCGGGATCATTTCAGTTGTAATGCTGTTTATGGAGGGACAGGTGGCTCTCTGATATCATCAAAAAAAAATCTTAATTTGGGTTCAGAAGATGTCTTATGGGTTTGGAACAACATGAGGGTAAGTAATTAATGTCAGAATTTTCATTTTTGGGTGAACTAAGCCTTTAATACATTTGTGATTCTGGTTGACATCTGTTCCAAGGATGTTGATTAATGTTGCATAACTGAAGTTCAACATTTGTGACCGCATGTTCTTCCAAATTAGGGACAGGTGTCATATCATACTGCAGAATCTCCTCCATTTAGCCATTGGTAATGACTGATTCATTAAACTAAAGTATTCTGAGAACCAGAAATCCTCATCAACCTTTTTCTGTTTTGTCTGATATTGGTTCCCAGAAATGCTTTGCATGAGGCTGTTATTTGATTTAATTTGTCCTGTAAAGTTTAATGTTTAATGTTCATTTATCTTTGAACAAACTGTTGCCTGTAAATAACATAAACATCCAGCTGCCAGTAATGCCAGATTTTATTTTTTTGCAGTGTAATAAACACTGATAGCATAAAATAAAAGCATACAAGCACTGTGCTAAGTATGTGAACTAGGCTGCTGCCCCACTGTCCGATTATGTAAGCTTTATTTACATAAACATAGATGAATCAGTAGGAGCAGATGTATGCTGTCGCATCTTTCAGTGTACGCGCGGTGCTAACGGCCGCAGCAGTTCAGCTCCCTGCAGAGTTAATGGTTCTGTTAGCTCAATGTTTGATATTACTGCTGACAGTCGGTGGAATGGTCAAGCCGTTATTATGCTCGGAACTGATCCAAACATTTTCCCCGGCGAACGAACAACCACATATCGTGAACACAGATTGTTACGCATTGGTGGTCTTTAAGCACTTAAATGACATTCACACATGTCAATGGTAAAACTAGAAATGTATCTCGTAATTCTGAGATAATTAAGTCGTTAATTCAGAAAAACAGAGCAAAAAAATTTTTTTCATGAAAATTTATCTCGTAATTCTGAGATAATTAAGTCGTTAATTCAGAAAAACAGAGCAGATATTTTTTTCTCAAGTGAATGCAATACGCTTCCGTAGAATCGCGATGCATTGGAGAATATTTTTTTTTCTCTCACCCCTATTTATACACTTAATTGCAAAGCCAAAAAAGTTGGATGGTTTTTAAGCAAAGCATAGCGATGCATGTAAGCAGGTTTACAAAATATTTTAGGAATTATTTATTTTTTTAATGTCTTGTTGAAATATACGTGTAGCCTACATGTTACATATGCAGGATAACTGGCTCTGGGGCACTTAATTATTGAAAGAATCAATAAATGCACACCTGCATCATCTACAAAGGAATACAGTAAACACTAAACCTATTGGGTCTTTTCTGTCTCATCCATAAATCTCAGTGTTTAGCAGAAAGTATTGAACTGCTTGAAAATTACTATCCTGTTTGTCTCCCTGTGTTCAGGTAAATCAATTTTAAATTCCGTTCTTGTTGTCTCACACAGAGGGACATTAAAAAAAAGATCATTCTCAGACTATTTTGTTTCAGCGTTTCATCCTTGCACAGTGGGAAAGAGACTGGGATCCTCTGAAACCTAAAACTTCAATGATATTCTATTCACCCCTACAGATGCACTGCAGTCAGTGCATAATCAGTTTTGCAAGGACAGTCTTGGTTATTTAATCATTTCCAAATGACTTTGTTAAAAGTGTAAAGATGGATGTTAAAATCTAATCACTGCTGGAAATGATAATATGCAGAATATGCTAGAAAACTGAAAAATGTGCAGGATCTAATAAAAAGGTTTCTTGAAGATTAATTAATCATCCAAGTAAACAACACAAATTGAAAATACAGGGGTATGTAAACTTTTGAACTCGTTTGGGTGAATTCAGTTATTGTTTTGTGAACTGCATGTAAGCATCTATTATGTGAAATAGCTTGTTCAGGACAGCTCATAAATAAAATGATTAAATCAAATTAAAATACCTTTTTATTAAATGAAATTATTTTCTGATTCTCCTGTTTTGTTACAGTCATTAACATCTTACATAATGCAAGGGGTATGTAAACAAAACTGTACCTCAGGAAAAGTCATTCAGTGTCCATAGCCTATAAACTAAAACATTATGGACACTGATTATTTTTTAAAGTTTTCAGGTGATTATTTGAGCAGGTTCAGTTCTGCTCATAAGAACATCTGTCCATTTTTGCTAGGTGAAAAATATATTTTTAGACAAAAGCGTAAAATCAGAAATATATCATAAAATATTTGCACCATATTAAAATACATTTTATTTTTATTTAACCTTTTGCTGATGCTTTAATTATTTAGTTCATCTCCCAATTTTGTTATAAATAAATAAAGCTTAAAATCATAAGGCCATCCAAAAAATTTTTTTTTTTTTTTTTTAATGACAGCCATTTAAATCATTATGTCTTCACCGCGGTTTGGTGTAGAAACATAATTATATAATTTGAAATTATGAATTTCCTGAAATCCTTTACGGTTAAGAATGTGTTTTCTAGGTTAGAATGACCAAAGATGATGAAGCATATTTGTCATGAAAGGCCACACACACATTCTTGAGGGGGAACAAAAGTGGTTTCTAAAAGAATCTTGAAAAGAGACTTCTTATGCCTGTAGAGATATATGGTAACTCTGTGGTTGTGTTTCTGCTTTCAATTAAATTCAGGTGGCTGAGAAATCTTTAGACTAGAGGTGGACCTTCGACAGGGACGATAGATGACCAGATGTAGCCAGATGTACTGTAGCTGCTGCCAGGTTGCAGTGTAGCTTGCTTGAAATCGGGGGGCCCAGGACAAAATATTTATGAGTGATGCTGAATTCACAGAGCCCCGGAGAAGAGGCTGGGATCCAGACCCCCTACTCTAAACTGGGTCTTTTTTCACTTGGTCCACCTCTTCGTCCACTTGAAGGGAATGGGTTTGGTTCTTTTAAAGAGGACTCAAGTGTGAAAACATCCAAAAGTAATAAATGCATGTTTAATGGGATCCCTGCATCCCAGGGACAATGTCCAAAGTCCTGGTTGTTCCCAACAGTGATGGCCCTGAGTTACACACAAATATGGAAATGTGATGTGAACCAAAAACTGAATTGTTTGTGATTAAGGAAACCACAGAGTTGGCTAAATACACTCAAACAACGCCTGGGCACAATTACATGATGTGACAGATGCAATCAAAATCACTCACTATTCCCTACAGTAGAATATAGTGTACCATACCGGATGCTGGACATTCTGTAGTGTCATCTGAATGCACCTTTTTTCTTTTTTTTGCACTTAGAATGCAGTCTGATTTATAGTATAAAGCTTTCATAGCTGAACCTAAAGAACATAATCACTTTTTCGTGCGGTTGTTATATTATTATTGTATAGTAAATTAACTATCTACTAAGCGTGACATGAAAAATGAGAATGTACACATTTTTGAGAATGTGTTTTTTCATTTATTTTTAATAAAAAGATAGGCTATATTTAAAGGTAGGAGGGGTACAATTCTATTTCATGCATTTAAAGTTTATCCGCATGCTAATTATGGACAAAGTTTGAAAAATAATTTGGGGGTATGTTAGTGTATTTCAGAGTTCATATTATTTTCGGAGAATTTTTTTATTTTATTTATTTATTTTTTTGGTTGGTCTTTATGATGTTGACAAAGGCGGATATCCTTATATGGGCATTTCTCACGGAAGCACATGCCCGCCTAGACCAGGATATAGTGACAATCAATGCTTCATTTAGCTGAACTGCATGGGACTCGCTCAGGAAGAATGAATAGTGAATGCAGTTTGTTTTTCCATGGCAGAAACTATGTGGTTGTTGACGAATATTTTATAAAACAAGGCCCAGTCAGTGTTTTGTTGCAATTGACCAAGTGGTTAGTTCCGCCCACACGGCACACCCCCATGAGCTCGTTTATTTTTTTTCTTTTTCGGAAAGAACATCGTTGTATGTTTTAATATATATATATATATGATAAAAGACTTTGGTGATATGAAGGTTGCAGTATTACTTTATAGGTACTCAAGCTTAACACGAGATTGGGTGAAACTGTACGCGTTATGTACCTTTTAACAACAAACAAAAATCTAAAAAAAGTGTAGTTTTTAAATAAAGTTGTTACTAGAATTTAGCTATTATCGCTTTTTTAAGGTGAACTATTGATCAATTTAGATGCAGCTCAGATATTAAAAAAATTAATTATGACCCATAGACAAAACATAATAAAAGCCAGACAAAAAAATAGCAAACAGGGCAGTACTAGACTGGACCCAAGTGGCAGATCCTATACAATATAATATACAATATTTTTATGGGCTGGCACGACTCTCATGAGACCAATAATGCTGCTATGCAAGAGAAGGCAGTGGGCAACATGCGGTTCCTGCTACTACATACAATGTGGGGGGAAAGGGCTTGGGGTTAGAGAAAACATTTTTGTACATTCAGTCCCAAAAGCCCAGGGCTGCTGAGAGGGGAGGGTAAAACTTGCGGCTAGCAGTCCAAACCATTAATCTGGGCAGTAACCACAGCCACCACAACATGAACACATATTGGTCAGTGTGGTATTTAAGTAAATCCTTGAAAACATATTAATTCGTTTGACAAATTTCCAAGATCAATAGAACTTGCTGAAACAATTACAAAGCCAAAACCATTCCAAAGGAGACTGGTGTGCTACGGTATACTTTTTGAAAAATCCAATGTTGGGAAGCCATGTGACAGTGTGCCTATGCTTAAAAAATTTAATAAGCAAGAAGAATATCAGATGGTATAAGGTTAGAGGAGCAAGAGTATGTAAGAGAAAGGGGAAGAATGACTGAAAGCTTTAGTTAGACCATGTGAAACATCTGTAGTTTAATGGAGTAAAATACTCAATCTGTTTAACCCTTCAAATGGAAAACAACATACAGCTAATGGATAAAAAGGTTTGCTGCCAAATGCATTCCACAGTGCTGTTCATCTTGGTGAGCGAGATTTCACCAAATGCAAGATGTTCCTGGATCAACATTCCAATCAGATTTGAGATATATTTTTTCAGGATACATCTGTTTAGGCTTATGATCAGGGTTAGGTGCTTCTACACCCTTGTTAATTAACCATAATTTCCCACTGATTTTGGTAAAAAATTATGGTGTAGGGGTAGTTATTGGGATGAGTTTATATTTTTTAACAGTATTTTTGATCCAGGATCAACCAAAAATGTTTATCCAGGATCATGTCTTGGCATAATAACGGCGACCGTTCATCTCAAAGGACTGATCCAGTAGTTACACGTTTGTACGAATTCAGAATTCGTTCTTTAAATGAGTTTGTGTAAACGTAAATTAGAATGTTGGACAGTTACAAACAAGGCATTTAAACCCACATGTCAATTAAATGCATAAGACGTAAGCTCTTCTGCAACGTTATGGCAACTTTAACTTTGTAATAACTTTTTATTCGAAAATAATCTCGTAAAGAGTAGTCTAAATAACTCAAAACAAATGTGTTAACATCTGTGAAGTTAATGCCCAAGCACTAAGCTTGAGCACAAAAATATGCAATTAGGTTTTGTCAGAATTATGTAATTATGGCTTAAAGCATGTGCTTTAAATTGTCTAATTAGAGCTGCTACTTGCATATGTGAAATAACCTGGGTCGTCTAAAAGCAAAGGCGGGTCGCTGATCCAGGCTGAATATTCACACAGTGTCCCAAAGGAAGAACGGAACAGTGATCTATTGACAGCACACATGCTTGAGGCCTGTAATGGATTTTGCTTTCTCCATCTTGAGAGGCGGCACATATGTGAACCATGTGCATATAGTTATTGTGGCGTGAAGATATTCATGTGGGAGTTGGCTTATTTCTGCATATTTAACTCTCTCGTAGAATGTGACTGATAATTTTGCACTGACTCCAGTAGAAGACAAGCTCAAAATAGATGCTACAATGTTATGTCTGTAGTAATAAGCTTTGGGTTGGCTTTTGAACAAAATTTAATTTAGTCCTTCTTATCTTAACCTCCTTAAGACATTTTTATTATTACTATTATTATTTTCAATCTAATTAATGTTTCTTTCAACACTGGAGTAAGTAGTAGGGCAATGGATAAATAAAAAATACCTTCTTATAGTTTACTAGAAGCTTGTGATCATAGTTTACATAAAAATGACAAATTCGGTTTTGATTTGCTAACACAAGAACTGTTAGCTTGTGTAAGTCATAGCTGGCATACACAAACAAGTTGAGGATGAAAGTTAAGACTTCACAAGCAGTGAAATATTAAATCAAAATCATGAAAATATGAACTGTTCCAATTTGAATTTGCACCAGCATCTCAGGCTGTTTATGTAATCACACATTTGATCATTTCTCCATGGATTTGTATGTTTCAGACTGGATGTCTGAATAGAACAGTGTGTCATTGATCACCTAATTGATCAAATTGGATCTAATTGGAATAAATCAACTTATTTTAAGAAACTAATAACAGTCATTTCTAGCAGAGACGAGTGAAGTTTAGAAGCAATTTAATTAGAGTAAAGTCTTGGATATTTGAGGTAACTCTTGAAAACAAGTCATAGGTCATCCTTCCTCTCTGTACTGTTCAGGTCATCACTAATATACTGTATTAACTGCACATGACCAGCAAATTTCTATGAATTTCTGTTTTTGGATGATAACTCAATGTATTATGCAATGTTTAAATACCAGACTTTTTTCAAATATCTGGAACAAATATGTGAATGACTTGCACAAATGGGGAGAATGTTATTTCAGCATTGTAAAATAAGATAAGTGAAGACAGTACATTGAAGAGTTTCTTTATATTCTATCACCATACTCATCTTCAAATCTCTCACAACATATGTTTCAGTCTCAGAACACAAGATAAAAATGCCCAAAAATAAATGTGTCAAAAAGCACATTAAAGGGCTTTAAAGCATTCAGCTGTCATGAGACACATGGGAAGCACTTTGGTGTCATTGATAAAAAACCTATACAAACAAAAGGCAAGTCGTATATGGTTTGAAGAGGCTTAAGTATGATGAAAACTCTTTCTTATCTGAATCATACCTTCAAATACATCTTTCACAAGAAAACTACTACATGTTTCTCTCAACGGAAACCTAAAGCATTTAAAACTGTTTGTGGAATGAGCGGATAACTTGGTAGCCCCGTTGGATTTTAAACTTGTGCTCAATTGTAACTTTTGAGAGGTCTTGTATTGGTCTGGAGGGAATTAAACCTTCCTTTATCGATAAAATGAAAGAATCTTGGAATGATCTGAGTGAAGAAAAAGCGAGAGAGCTCTTTTCACTGTGGGAGAAGAAGAGGAGGAGGAGGTCTTTACCACAGCTCACTTTATTGGTCCACCATAGACCTCAGGCAGAAACATTCACCCTCTCAAGGTGGCACGCCTCAACTATTTCACACGCAGATCTGTTTCAAAAGCCATCAATATCTGGACGCTTGAAGCTCACAGAGATCTTCGAAAGAGCAGACACTATCTTCATTTGGATCAAACGCAAAACAAAAAGACTAATCCAATGAATCTACATGTGGACTTCATTGCTTTCTATTTGCTCAGGTCAGCCAGATGAACACATACATAACAGCCCACAAAGCCAAGGTAAGTCAGCTGCTTTCCTATGAAAATGTTTCAAGTTCTGCTTCTGTGTGATAATGCTAAATGGATGTGTAGAATACGGTTTGTTTAATGTTAGATACGATCTCTGAGGAGCCTTAATTTGATCTCCTTCTTGAAACTCGAGAACTGTTTTCCTTTCTTGCTGATTTATTTCTTGATTTATGGCCATCAAACTATTTCAGTGTAATAAAGCCAAACCATTAAACAACCTTGGGGATATTTTGTGAGACATGGAACTTGCAGAAGAGAACAGTGAAATTTCATTGCTTCAAACTAAAAAAATTAATTAATAAAACAATTAAATGAAAGCAAGTTATTCTGGCTGTTTTGGGTTTTTTTAATCATTAAACAGCTTTTATTCTTTGGGGCTTTTTATTTTGTCTTACACACAAAAGTGGTTTCATGCAGCCATTTAAGATCAGGTAATGGAAGCATTTACTTTATTGGGTCTTTATACTTCTTACCTGTTATCACTACATGTTTTATTGGCTGGATACCCCAGGACACATAGCAGGAAGCAGTTTTTCACTTGGTTTTAACAGTTGTATTGTTAAAGCCGTTTTATTGCTGTGATGAGGAAGGAAGGAATAAATAAATAAATAAATGGTATTACATCTTGTTTATAATATAAATGTTTTCTAGTTTTGGAATTTAAATGATGCGTTTATTAGGATTGTTATTTTTAATACCCTATGGGGGATCCCCTAAAGGACACTGAATACACATTGCAGTCTGAAGTAGAAGAAATGCAATATTCTACTATTACTTCTTACAGTATATTGTAAAATGAGGCCAATATTCTTAATAAAATCCCTCAAAAAAGTATATACATTTGTTTCTATTCATATTTCAGACTGTGAACTGCTTTGTAAATTTCTTTAGTGATTTTTGCATTTTGTTGCCTTGTCATCCTGACATCTATATAGCTACTTGGGTTTAATCAGAGTCAAACAGTTGCAGTTATGTGTCATAAATGAGCCTTGTTAAGCACTTTTTCTGTCTCCCATAAGGCAGAGCTGATGAAGGTTTGGTCAAGATGTTGTTAGCATGCTGTCTGGCTTTTATCAAACTCTTAAGAGGTTGACACATGAAGCATCAGATCTGCTATACACACAACTACAGTACGAGTCCATTTAGCTCTCCTGTGGAGACAGGCTTCGTTGAGTTTGAGCAATGATCTAGTGTAGTCATCTACTTCTCTTTACTGATCTGCCTTCAGATTAGATGTTTTCACACTAGAGATTTATGAAATGGGTGGAAGTACTTGAGTAAATGAGTGGAGAGGTTAGGAAGTACTTATTGTGGCGTTATGACTTTACAATTGTAACATTAAATGATCTTGTTTAATGCAGACGATCAAAGAAATGCAATGAATATAAATAATAGATATAAGTTTCTCAGGTTAAACACAGGTTGTAGTGATTTAAAGTTTGGGGAATTACTGAGGTTGCTCCAGAGAGATTTTTGCTGTTATTGATAATCAGTGTTGGGAGTACCGTGTTACAAAAGTAATACATTACAGTAATATATTTCTTTTTGCTGTAACGCAGTAGTGTAAGGCATTACTAATCAAGTTTACTAATCAATCAGGCTACTGGCCCAACAGTGGAAAGAGTGGAATGATTTCGTTCTCTGTGCCTGGCTCGCACTGGTCAGTGGCACAAGCATGTCTTTTTTTGCTTCTACCAAAACAGCTTATACTGTTTCATCTAATAGAATAGTTCAGTTTTGTGTGTAATGGCAAAATAATTATATGTCGTTTAGATTTTGTAATTAAGTTAATTTAGAAAAATGCTTGGAGCATTATTTTTTTTTTATTAATATAAATTTTCGTTTGACAATACATTTTCATAAAGTGGCCAGCGGCAGCCAGTGCTGATCATAAACTATATTTGATCAATTTAACTTTTCAAATCATCACAACTTGCCTAAAATGCAATATAAAACATTTCAAGCATATAACAATGTTTAAACGTTAAACCACCTCCAGTGGAAACTAAATGGAGTATTACACCATTCACGTATCACAATATCTTGAACAGGAGCGCTTCACAAAAATTAATTGAAACTCCAACCTGATCTCACGGCAATTCGTACATATTTTACGAGGTGGCTAATTCGTATGAATTTGTACGACGTCACTCGTACGAATTCATACGATTTATTCTAAATCGTACGTATTTTACGAGATGCCAATTCGT